>JAYDZE010448793.1:0-16283 GCA_034509125.1 Monilaria moniliformis
GCAGATGCAGCAGATGACCCAATTCTTCCAACAAATGGGCAAAAAATAGATTAGGATTCAAATTATTATGATTGTAAGTACAATTTATATTCTAACTAATATAATTATTAGTAAATTTTATGATAAATGTGTATTTTATTTAAATTTTATGATAAATGTGTATTTTATTATGTTTTATAAATTTATTACAATATAAATCAAAAACAAAAATATAAAAGAAAATTAATGTTACCGAGCACAGAAACGCAAAAAGTAAACAAAATGATGAGTGCTTGGTAAACACAAGACACGGCCGGGTGCCTCCCGTGCCAAATGTCACCCGGCCGGGTGGTATGGAAATTCTATCCAGTAAGCTCCGCCCGGTCGGGTGGTCAGATACACCTAAGAGCACTCGGCCGGGTACGTTACCGAGCACTGGTGCTCGGTAACTGTCCGAGCACACGGTGCTCGGTACGTATGTCAACACTTCCAAGCATCGAGGTGCTCGGTAAGTATTTCAACTCGTCCGAGCACAATAGTGCTCGGTAAGTGTTTCAACCGTTCCGAGCACACACGTGCTCGGTAACAGTTTCAACTCTTTCGAGCACATATGTGCTCGGAAATATCCGACGGGTCGTCGTACTCTACCGACTACTGCGTTGCTCGGTAAGGTTATCACCTACTCGTCTGTATCTCATCGTACGTTACCGAGCAACTGTTTGTGCTCGGTATATTCTAGACCACGTGCTCGGTATGTGCTTGGTAACTTACCGACGAATCTTATACCGAGCACTTCACGTGCTCGGTAATGGTGTTTTACCGAGCATTTTGTGCGTTTACCGGCTACATCGGTGCTCGGTAAAATGCCTTTTTTCGTAGTGTTCGTCCAATACATTATCTTCTAGCTCATATTTCTAATCTCAAATTTATTGTCTAATATTATTATAGACGGATTCAGAATTTGATAATGAGGTGGATTGAAAATTACAGATTTCACACATTAAATTTTATGCGTATCAAAATATATATCAGTAATCACATAAGTTGCGTCTTACAAGATCTCAATACATGAAATTCGAACTAAAATATTGAGGTATTTTCAATCTGATTTCTTCGTATACACTACACACATCAAAGACACAATAAGTATATTTTAATTTTTTTTAATTATTTTGGATAGGACTAATTTTCGAATGGATTTAATATGATATATGAATGTTAGGAAAATTTTCGAACTAGCATCGGACTGCCCTCTTATAAATCAGCCACTGCACACTATATTTGCAATTTCTGAACAAGAGCTGATTTTTCCTTTTTCCGAATATTATAAAATACTACCATGAATCATCATCAAATATTAAATTCCGAATTTAGAAAAAACGAAAAAGAAAAAAGAATATCCAGTTTCCGCTATAAGTGAATCTCAGTGATTTGCATGCGATTGTGCAGAGAGATAATCCAAATTCACATCAGCTAATGCATGTCAGTCTAACGCATTTTCCCTGGATATTTTCTGAAATGGGGTGCAGTGGCTCGAAGACGGACGATCTGCCGCTGGTGGCCCGCTGCCGCGAGCGCCGGGATCTCATACGCGCCGCTGCCAACCATCGCTACGCCCTCGCCGCCGCCCACGTTTCCTATTTTCGCTCACTCAAAGACGTCGGGGATGCGCTGCGGAGATTCATCGACGAGGAATTGGTAGCTCCGTCAGCTTCTCCTTCGCCGCCACAGGTTTCGCCTACGTTTTCAAAGCTCGATAATGAGATTCATGGTTGTGAATCACTGTATTTGCATGACGATGACGATGATGAAGACGAAGACGAAGAAGAGGAGTCGCATTTGTGTATATCGGATTCTTTTACCGATGATGGTGGCGATACAGAAGATCATCATCATCATGATGTGGAGAAATCACCATCTAATTGTTCAGGCAATGTTTACTACATGAAGCAGTCAGCTCCACCGCCTCTGCCTACGAAAACGGCGGTTCCACCACAACCGCGCCGTGGCTGGTCAAATTCATACTGGAATTTGGCATCTGGTTATGGAGGCGATGATGTGCATTTCACCATCTCTCCGGCGGAAAAGACTCCACCTCCGCCGTCAACAAATTCGTCGGCGTTGGAGTTTCTAAACCGGTTTGATGTGTTTGATGGCGAATATGTTGACTTAATTTCGACTGGAGATCATGAAAATGCTTTGAATTCAATTAGCCCTAATTCGAGTAAGGTGAGGGAGAAAGGGGGCATTTCTAAATCGGGGGAAGAAACAGAGCATTTAGTGCGTAGAGAACCTTTCAAGGGAAAGAGAGGCAGTAAATGTAGTTCAAAATCTGTGCCACTGCGCAAGGGTGAAGGTAGTTCTAGATCAGTGCTTTCATGGGGTAGTGAGAAGAGTAAGAACTCACCATTGGCATTGCAGCGTAGTGTAGAGTGCGTAAATCAATCAATTTCAGCACCACACAGAGAGTGCAAATCTAGGGTAGAACAATCCCCAAAAGGGGATATGGGGTTGATAGATGAGACTCCAAAAAGTGTAGTGTCGAAGAGCGCAAGTGAGGGTTCGATGAAGAAGAAGAAAGGGGCGCGTTGTGAGCTGGAGAGGAGGTCTAGTAGAAATGCTAGTTCTTCAAGGTTGAGAAGTGTAACTGTGTTGTCAACTGGTGAAGCAAGAGACTTGAGGGACGTGGTGGCTGAAATTAGAGACGATTTTGAGATTGCGTCTGGCTATGGAAAAGAAGTAGCCATGATGCTAGAGGCGGGAAAGGTGCCGTATCAGCCTAGCTCCCTCAAAGGTGTGGTTCTTGCTGTTTTCATGTCTAGTTTGGGTTGGAAGTTGGTTTTGTTATGCTGTTTCCCATTTTCACTTGGTGAATATCTGCTTAATGAATGAACTATCTGCTTATTAGTAAACAGAGAGTAGAATGGCCAACTTAATAGAATGGGATTTTGGGATATCTGGAAAGTAAGATGGCTCATGGTTCTGAAATCATAGATGATATAACGGCCTTCAATCATTTTACTTGATTCATTGCAAAAAAAGAATCAGTACATTTGATTACAGGTTATGAATTCATAGATGTTATAGCTTTTTGTTCTGCTTGTAGTTCATTCATTGTTTCCATAGTTGTCATTACTTGTTTTGTGAGTTTTGGTTTTATTTTTTGTTTCATCTTTCACTTGTTTATATTTTAAGCTGGTTTGCATTAAGAGTCATGCCTACTTTTTTCCTTTCTAATGTCCATTTTGTATAGATATTCTGTGTTGGAACGCTGACTTGTCCTTCAACAGCAATTCTGTCACGGATATTGTACCTTACCGTACCATGGCTAACGTTTATGGATTCTTCATCAATACCATCCATAACATTTGCTTCTAGATCAGTGAAGTTGGCAAAGTCATACTTTGAAGATGTTGGAATGGAATATGGTGCCAAGTTCGGTAGCCTTTCTTCCACACTGGACAAGATATATGCTTGGGAGAAGAAGCTGTACAAGAAAGTAAAGGCAAGTTATACAACTTTTGATATTTTGTTTATTCTGTTTCATTGCAATTAGTTCAGACCTGCACTGGAAATTGATCAATTGGTATATGAAATATACTTGATAAACATCAAAAAGACAAAAATCAAGAAATATGGTCATGAATGTATTAGTTGATGTTTGAGGAATATTTTCATTTGTTCGGGGCTCAAACTGTACATGTTATAGATACAAACAGGTACATACCTACGCATGTACTTGCTGAATCACTGTCTCAAACTCGTTTAATTTGCATCAAGATTCATAATGTGTATGTTGCAATGTCAGTCCTGCTCAGTTTTTCTAGATGTATGGCCCTTTGATTAGGATGAAGAAAACCTTCGCATCGTGTATGAGAAGCAACGGATGAAGCTAAAAGTCTTGGACGGGGTTGGAGCTGAGTCCACCAAGGTTTATGCTGCTGAAGTTTCCGCCATAAGATTACTAACAAAGCTCGATGTTTGTGTCAAAGAAATTCATCTCATATCAAGTAGGATACACAAGTTGATGGATGAAGAATTGCAACCAAAGATCATTGCATTGATTCAAGGGTATGGATATCTCTTTCCTCATACCTCATAAATCACTCCGCAAATGTTTGATTCATTCACCCTCATTTCTTATTCTCAAAATTTGCTCATTTTTGTTAAACCTGTTCAGATATAGTAAAGAATTTTTATGATCAGTGTGTGTATCAATATTGCATAGGATGATCGGCATGTGGAACACGATGCTCAGATGCCATCAAAAGCAGTGTGGAGCCATCTCGAAGAGTAAGATGCAAAATCTCAGAGTGAAAACCGGTTCCCAAAAGAGTACCATCACCAATCTTGAAAAGGAGCTTCGTGCATGGCATCGCCATTTCAATGATTGGATTGTTATCCAAAAGTTGTATGTCGAATCCCTGAATGGATGGCTTCAGCAGTTTCATCAACGCAAACCAGAAGCAACTCCTTATGTCCCCGCTCCTTATTCACCGGGCCAGCTCGGAGCTCCTCCTGT
Source organism: Monilaria moniliformis (assembly GCA_034509125.1). NCBI lineage: Eukaryota > Viridiplantae > Streptophyta > Magnoliopsida > Caryophyllales > Aizoaceae > Monilaria > Monilaria moniliformis. Next base: position 4,502 of record JAYDZE010448793.1, read on the forward strand.
TTTTGTGATCTGCAACGACTGGCACAAGGCAATGGAGGCCATCTCTGATCGAAGGATGTCAGATGCTATGAACGCCTTCAAAGCCGGCTTGCAGAAGCTACGGGGAAAAAAGGATGAGGAGGTGCATCAACGGCTTAAAGCAGAACATGTTTCAAAGAACTATCAGAAACTGATGAGAACTCACGGCATAGAGAGGCAGAAAATGAAGCGTGGTCTTGATGCGTCGAAGCTGGATGATGTCAAGTTAAATTTGGATTGTTTGAAGCAGAGATTGGCGGAGGAGAGAACGAAGCACAGCAACGCGATGAAATTGGTTCATAATGCAGCTTGTGGTAGCTTACAAGGAGGACTAGTTCCTATATTTAAAGAATTGGAGAACTTCACAATGAAAGCTCTGAAATCACACCAACATATTAGGCTACAGCATCCAATTTTGAAGTAGAGATGAGGACTCTGCAACTTAATCTTAATGTGACACTTGAATTCTCTCTCTCTCCCAGGAGAGAGAGGTAAAGGATGAAGACATATTGCTAAGCTTTTACCAATCCGGAAAGAAATGTAGTGTGATTGGTAGAAGATGTTGCATCTAATTTGGTAGGATATATGAAATATCCGAAGAAAAGAGAAATGGAAATGGGGAAAATTCTATTTATTGCTTGAATTTTACCTTCAAAAGTTAGTTACGGATCGAACCAAACTATCTATACCAAATTCTCTATATGTAGAAAAGACTAAAAACGCTTAAACGAAGGCGACTAAACCAAGTAACAAAAACGCAAGAAACGAAAGCTAGACGTGTCCAGAAGGTGCATTGCATGGCATACGTTCATGGGGTCCTCTCTCTCTCTCTCCCCTCTTTATCTCTCCCCCACTGATGCAGGCTGAGATGCAGCTCCCCCGCGGCGATCAAAAAATCGACGGCCTGGATGGGCGACAAGATCCCCACCACGCCCTTGAGCGTTTCAAGTCGCAGATCATCCGCGCTCTGCAGAACCTTCTGGAAGCCTTCCTCCTTCACTCTCAAGGCAGACTTAATCCTCTTTCCTATAATGCCCTCATCTTCCTCAACTCGACTTGACTCGCTGACAACATGGCTGAGCTCCACCATCTCCGCATCCGCCACCCTCTCCTGCTGCTTCGCCACCTTCTCCGTTATCCTCCGCTCCTCCACGACCGTTCTCTGCTGCAGCTTGTCAATGAGAACGAGCTGCTCCGCCGACAGACCGCTCAAATCGAGATCATCGGCGGCGCCGGAGAACGTGGCGTCGAGCTGGAGGCCGGACACGGAGTAGAGAAGGTGGAAGGCAGTGGTGGGGCGCCACCCTCCGACCCAGATGAAGGCGTCCTCAAGGTGGCTGGTCCAAGGCGGCGAGAGGAGGAGGAAGACGTCGGTCTTGGCGTATTTGGATTTGGTCATGTAGTATTTTTCGTAGTGGGCGACGGTGCGAGCGACTAATACTGAAAGAGGCGGCGGAGGAGGAGAGTCCGTTTGAGGGTTTTGAGAAGCTTTGGAAGCGAGGAGGAGGTGGCCGACCTTCTGCCTCTGCTCACCTATCCACTTTGTGTAGAATTCTTGGAAGTTTTCTTGCGCCTCGTTTCCCATGGTTTCTTGCTTGTTGGTTTTAGAGATTAAACGAGTGTGGGGAAACGGACTCATTTATAGGCCACTCCGACTGGCTATTAGTATCATTGTCAATAGGGGTGAGCAAAATACCCGAAATCCGAATATCGAAACCGAACTAATCGAAATTTAAAATTTGGTTCGGTTTTTTCGGATTTCGGTTTTGATTTTTCATAAATTTCGATTTTTCGCTTCGGATATACTCTAAACCGAAAAAAGCCGAAAAATCGAATTTATATTTAATATTATAATAATATAATAATAACTAAATATATGTATATATATATTTAATATATGCATATATTTATATTTATACATATATATACATACATTTTTTGGATTTTTGGATTTTCGGTTTTTTGGTTTTTCGGATAATTTTATGAAATTTCAGATTTTTCGGTTCGGATCGGTTTTCATAGTTCGGATTTTGGTTTTTCAGGTAATTCGTTTCGGTTAGGTTTTAATTTAAAAAAATCGATTTTTCGGTTTGGTTCGATTTGGGCAAAAAACCGAATCGAAAACCGAATGCTCATCCTAATTATCGACCAATCAAACTTTTTATTTTTTTAATAAAATCGTTATGTAATGCCAATTTTATCCAAAGCCTCCATCACTAAATTCAACGTTACGAAAATTATTTTTAAAATGTTCATAACCTACAAAAAAAAAAAGTTTCACTTAGTTGATGAGTTTAATTATATTTATGAATGATTGCTGTTGCTATGAAGAAAACTGAAAATCTGTCAACTTTAATTTATGAGATTTTTAATTATTATATTTATATAGTAAATGCTACCTTCTTCATGAATTTCTATAAATTAAAAAAAGAAATTTGTAGATTATTACATTTTAGCTTTCTTTTTTTTTTATTTGTCATGGAGATGAAATAATAGACGTTTCCCAATGTATAGAAAATATACCACTAGCATACAGTTCTTGCCACAAATAAAAAGCTAGCTAGCTGAAAAGAATCTAGCCACAAACATAAAAACATAAAGTGAAATTGTGTATTGATATTACGTACACAAAATATATTGACTAATTATGCCCATCAATACATAGGGAATGTTTAAATGAAAACCCTTCCTATTTTAAGAACGTCAGAATCATTTTTTAATTTATCGATTATGAAGATATACTATAAATGTATCTCTCTTACTGGATGGATGCAGACCCGAATTCGAATCCTGGAAGTGACATTTTTTTATTTTTTTTTCTAATGCAGTTAATTTTGACTGCAAATGCAATTACATTATACGTACAATGCAAGTGTTGTTATATTCAGTTTCACAATATTATAGTTTTTATTTTAGACAATCCCAATATATATATATATAGAGAGAGAGAATCAAATAAAAATAAAAATAATTTTCAGTTATTTAATAATTAAGATTTAGGGTGGATTCATCTTGTTGTTGAATAAGTGCAGTACCAAAGTTCGAATGTCATGATGAATTTTTTTTCATTTAATTTATTTTGTTTTGAGTGCATAATTTTACTGTGAATCTAGTGATTTTATATGTTCAGTGCAATATTTTTTGAATTTTTAATTTTCACGATAAAAATGAATATTTATATTAACTCAATCTTACATATATAACCAGAGTCATATAGTACCATGTCCTTATATAATACCATAATATCCATGCAACTGCATAATATTACATGCAAAACTGCAAAATGTTGAATATAAATATATATACACCCACTTAAAATTGCACATATACATCAATATTATTGCATATATGCATGTAATGCAGTTTTCAACATATACATTATTATATATTAATTTTTTTAAAATGTTTTAGAAGTTTTGAATAGAAAAGGATTTACCATATAAAAGCGGCTTAACAAAATCGTTCTATTTTGTTTTTATGCAAGTGGAGTAGCACATACGTAATACAAGTGAAGACCAAAAATTTAAAAAATCATCTATTTCACCTTGTTGTGAGTCGAGTTAAATGAATCACCTTACTTGCTAGAGAAGTATGCAAAGAGAAGGAAAACGACAAAAAATATCTTACTTGCTAGAGAAGGAAATATAAATTTCTATTTTTAGACGAAAGTAAAATTTATAGCTAAATATAGATTTGTATTTGGATATAATATGCAAAAGGACTATGATCGACCACGTAATAAGGGCAGGCATGTATGTGGAAGATAGAGTTAGATTTGTAGTTTCGATGGTCTGTGGCAGAATCATTTACGAGGTATTCATGCACCAATTATGTATCCCTCGCAGTATTCATGCACCAATTTATGCATCTCTTGCAATAAAATTTGTAGAAACCTTATTTGTCGGAAGAGATACTCTTACTATGAATCAAGTTTATTTTCAGCCATGGTGAATCAAGTTTATTTTCAGCCATGGTGAATCAAGTTTATTTTCAGATATTACTCTCTGGATAAAATTGGATGATCTATCGTGAAAGTTTATAGTGTCGGTCTGAAAGTATCCTAATTTTGGGAGACCAGTGACACTAATATGATATAACACTAAATGATTCACGTTGAGATAAGTCTTTCTTGCTAATTACTAAAAGATGAGATCTTGGTAATTATTTATTTTTTAATATTTATATATAAGGTTGAGCATACAGTATTAGTTATGCACTATTTTGACTTATCAAAAGGTGCTGGTTTTTTGTAACACAAGAATCCTGATATCTTGGGTAGTGGTAATTAATATCTAGCAGTGCTAGAATTGTTATTGTATTGAATCGTGTCTTAAAGAACTAGCTTGATAATATCCCTAAGAGATGTTCGAGAAAAAGAATTCATTATACGAAACCCAGCTAGTTGGAATTTATTCCAGTATAATAAATAATATACTTGAACTAGACCACTATTGGTAAAAAATATTAATTAATTAAAGTCATCACCATGCTTAAATTAATTAATGGATATTAGATACTTAAACACGGAAAATAAATTAATAAAAAATGAAGCCAAAATTATTTGTAATTTAGATTTAGACGGGTAAGTCAATATTAATTTCTATAGTGATCCAAATTAATATTCTATTGGGTTTAAATTAAATACAAGCTCAATTTAATTAGTAAAAGACTAATAGCGAGGCCCAATCTAAATTTTCTTGGATCACTAGCCTAGACCATTACATAATTAAATAGGGGAGTGGAGAACTAAATTCATTAGATCAGTCACATGAGAAAGACGCTTAAGTGTGTTTTCTCTCTATTTATTTTCTTCTCCACTCTAGCCTATAGGGTTTGATAGAATATAGACCACCCTACATTCAAATCCCGAATTTGGGTAATAGGCTAAAAGATTCGAGGTAGAATATTAGAGGAGTGGTGGAACTTGCAAGCCATCGTCTACATTAAAACTCAAATTCTTGTCGTTGCACACCGATTCGAGGCATGGGACCTTAAGGGTTTTGAAGTTCACGGTGTAGGCTTCATTTTTCTACCGGTTCTCGGCCGTGATTCTTACGGTGTCCAGAGCATTTTGGATGAGAAGATGGTGCACACCATTCGTGATGCCCAAAAGCTTTTCCAGTGAAATTGATGGCCCTACCGGCCATCAATTGTCAAATTTTGTCGACACCATTGGGACGACCTCGTCAAGGTGCGTCCAATGGTGTTCGGAAATCGAACGGATGCCGTCGTAATCACCGAAATCGAAACCCCAGTGATTTTAGGGTTAAGGCGGCGGCGGGGCGCAATTTGGAAGCGGTAATCACGACGATGGAGGATGAGTTCCGCCGTGCCACCATAGGGCTTTTGAAGCCATGACTTATGCGTCGATATCAATGTGGTGGCCAGCCTCGAAAATTTTGGTGGACGATGAATTTCAGGCGAGAATGCGTTGGTTGCGGTCGCGTGAAGCAGATGAGGTTGTCGTTCGAATTATGGGGGGTGGAGAGGTCCGATGGCAAAAATGATGATGCCAATCGACTCACCTCATCAAGAGAAGTCAATTGGTGGTGGTGGCCGTCACAGCCGCCGCCTTGGTGGTGGGAATTGAAATATAGAGTTTCAAACCCTAGGTTTTGCTTTTTTGGAGGAATTTTCAAAATTTTGAATTTAGTTCGAAGTTTCTAAATTTTTTCTAATTTTATTTTTTAACTATGCAATTTAGGGTATTGTTTTGCCAAATGTAAGTGGGTTGTAATTTATTTATTCCATTTTATTTTTGACAATTTTTATCTGTATTTTATGTGGATTAATTGTTCTATGTACTTATGTGATAATTATCCAAAAACAATGTTTTAAAAATGACTAAGTGAAAATTGCCACTAAGTTTTATTTAAAAATAAATAAATAAGTGTCGTATATGGTCTTCATGAATTGGTATATTTATGAATTAATTTTAAAAATTTACCGACCCACCCTAGTGGGAGCTAGACTCCCAAAAAATTACAAGTTCATATGAGTAGACTTTCAAATGATAGTTGTAGAATATTATTAGGAGCGTGCGACCTCCCCTTGGAGGAGTATCAAAACACAAATAAAATTCCCTTTGTTAAATTTATGGCATGAGCTTAGGCACGATTTGTCGGTCATGTCACCTTAGTGGTCTCTGGTCTATCTGTTACGTTGTGCGAACAGAAAATTTTGTTTGAGCATTGATCAATATTTGACTACCCTAGTGGCATACTTGGTTCGTGTTTGACTATTGTGAGATGCATGAATTGGTTTATGATTCTTTGCAATTTATGCATCAAATATAACATGTAAAAATATGTTTATTTATTCACTACTTGTCTTTTTCTCCCTACTGCTTTAGTTACTCAAATTAATTTTTCTCGAGGAATTTTGGAATAAGAAAATAATTAAATTGGATATTGTCCTGATTACCTTGAAAAAACCACCAGACAAGTTTTTCAAATGATTATCAGAAAGGACACCAAAGTGGATAAAGGTACACTTTAATTATTGAAAGTCCTAACAGAATTCAATGATTTGCTCTAAATATTTGTAGGTAGTAGAAACAAGAATCATTCATTATTTCTGCTTTAATAAAGAGAGATTGCTTGGAAACAAGACGACTTAGTAATAGGCGCTATTATCTAGGGCAATGATATAAGAATAGCAACTGTTGCAGTGGGAGTCGTGTAGGTGATAATAATTAGTTTATAGATTTGTTTTATATGCTTATTTAGAAAGAACACAAGTTCAGTTTCTAAATTAGTAATAAATGGATAAATTGTTTCTTTTGATAATCTAATGGTTATTAAGAAAAGTAACATGATTATCTATTTTGCATATTAGTTACAATCCCTGCACTATAAATTATGCACAATTCCACGCAACAAATAATTATAACTTGTCAAATCAATTCTAAAATAGAAGTCTCCAAGTTCCATGAATGATATATACATTTTGACAACTAAGCATTGGTTATACAGATCTTAAATGATCCAAAAGTTGGCGGACAACGGTCCATAGTAATATCTATGTGTAGAACTTTTTCCGACTTGCGATCATTCTTGAAAATGTAAGATGGCCAAAAAGACCTTTCGAGGTTAAGAGATTAGGGTTCAATGATATGTTAGAATTCATGCCTTTATGATAAATGTAGACCAACATCGATTCAAGTTAGGTTTGTCATAAAGTATTTCGATTTTTATCGATGATTACTCTAATATAGATATGTCTTATTGATATGTCACAAGTTAGGAATTTTTGAGTTATTAAATAATCTTGAGCACTTGTGGCAACACATCTTAGAAAGCGGGAATCATATCCCAATTGCCTACATCTGGTTTCTTATACAAAATGATGTAGCGAAAATGAGGAATTGACTCTTTTAGATATTGTTAGATATAGGATAAGTTATTAAAATTTGTTTATTTCATTTAAGGAATACTCAAGTGAAGATAATATACATTTTAAATTATGGTACCACAAAATCGATCTTGAAGATTCCAAATGAGTTGTAAATTGGGCAACAACCTAGTTTAAGACATCTCATGGTTTGAAATTGACCAAATCTCATGTTGGAGAAGGACGACAATTAGATTGACACCTCATTTTAAAATGTATTCTTGTATGAGTATTCTAAGACAAGGAACGTGGGGAATTTCCATAGTACTAAGGATCGTAAGGACATTGGTTATACCAATACCAGACTCTCAAGATATGACTAAATGAAAAATCACAAATCCACTAAGTTGATCATTTTTTAGCAGTTAAAATTGTCAGTGTACCGCATATCCAAGAGAAATCACAGATTGTTTGGCGGCTTGGTGTTCCGCACTGCTGACATACCCTAATTATCACGTACACACGTTGTAGAACCTCATTACAGTGGAAAGCTTATAAAATAACCTTATAAGGTTATTAAGCTTTGAAGAATCTTCGGATTCAGTTCCTAGCTTGGAAGAATCGAATCCCTAAGCTGCAAATATATCGTATATAGTATAATCTTAGTTTAGTGGGAGGCTGTAAAACAACTTAAAAGTTCTTGAGCTTAGAAAAATATTAAAATTTAGTTCATAGCTTGGAAGAACCGAATTTCGGAACTACAAAGAAGCTATACAATATAAGGATAATCGTTCTTTAAAAGAATCAATAATATCCTAATTGCAATCAATGCTAACAAGAAAATTTACGGTCTTGTACTCATACCCAAGGTTGTTTGACCAGTGGGAGTAAATGAGTCTACAAGAGTAAAAAAAAGATCTAACAAGAAGACTATTATTTTCGGGGCGAAACTAGTGATGGTATAGTACATCAATTATGATGAGGTCTTTATCACCTATATCTATGTTTAAGTTGGTCCGGATTTTCTTGATTATAGTATCATATACAATTTAGTAAGTTTTGTAAATGAATGTCAAGATAGTTTCCTTAAAGAAAGTCTTGAAGAGACCATCTACATAAAACTATTCAACGGTTTTGCAGTTAAGCAAATGAATAAATGATGTAAGAGCATAAAGAAGTTCATTAATGGACTTGAGGAAGTTCTATGGTCATAAAACCTTTGCTTTCATCAAGTGGTCAAATTCTATGGATTTGAACAGTGTTCTAACGAAAGTTGTGAAATGTGATAAGAAGTTAAGAGTATTCTTGGTTTCATACATAGATGGCTTTCTATTAATTGACAACGACAAAAAGATGTCATCAGACGTAAGGGTATGATTATCCAAATAATTAAGATAAAGGCTTGGGGACACGAATATTCATATTCTTAGGATGATGTTAAGAATGATTGGTTGTGATGGTCTCGAAAATCTTACATCGTCATTGTGCGTAAGGATTTTAGTATGACAGATTCCATGAAATGATCTTTACCTTTCGAGATAGAATCACTTGGTCTAAGGTACGTGTCTTACGACAAAAATGAGACAGAATTAATGAGAAAGTTTCCACTTGCTTGTGCACATGTGTGGTATAGCACTGAATGGTTCACATTGAGATAAGCCTTTCTTGCTGATTTCCGAAAGAGGAGATGTCTGTGATTATTTATTTCTTAATCTTTGTATATAATATTGAACATACGGTAGTAAATATGCACTACTTTGATTTATCAAAAAGTGCGGGTGTTTCGTAACCTAAGAATCCTGGTATCTTGGATAGTGGTCATTAATATCTAGCGGTGCTAGGATTGTTATTGCATTGAATCATGTCCAGGAGAACCAGGTTGATAATATGAACAAGAGGTATTCGAGGTAAAGAATTTATGTGAAACTCGACCGGTTGGAATTTATTCTAGTATAGTAATTAATGTTCTTGAAGTAGACCACTCTTGGTAAAAGATATTTATTAATTATAACCAACAATAGATTTAAATTATTTAAGGGATATTAGAATTGTAAATAAGAGAAATAAATCAATTAAAAATAAAGTTCATATTATTTGTAATTTGGATTTGGACGTAATTCAATATTAATTTCTATACTGATCCAAATTAATATTTTATTGGGCTTAAATTAAATTGGGCTCAATTTAATTAGTACAAGCTAAATAGGGAGGCCTAGTCCAAATTTCCTTGCATTACATGTTCTATAAATAGGGGAGTGGATAACTAAATTTATTACGTCAATCTAAACGTGTTTTCTCTCTATTCTCTCTCCATTTATTTTCTTCATCACTCTAGCCTATAGGGTTTGATAAAATGTAGACCACCCTACATTCAAATCTTGAATTTGGATAACGGGTTAGGAGATTCGAGGTAAAATATTGGAGGTGTGGTAGGAGTTGCAAGCCGTCGTCTATAAATAGAAGATATGCAAATTAAATGTATTTAATATTATTTGTCAATTTACTTTCTAGGCAGAATTTGTGTGAATTGCATGTTAATTAAATTCTAAACATCATTATATGGGATCTTAGGTTTAGAGGAATTCACACCGATCTCCCCATCAACTGTATGAGATTATATGTTGGTTGTGTGTAGTATGTTTTTTGTGATGGTTGTTCAATAACATTTGACTGAAAATAGATGGCAAACAATAAAGAAAGTTTAACGTTGTTTGTGTTAAAGTCTCTTACGTCCATGATCTAGTAACAATAGATAATCCATTAACTGAGATTTCTTTCTTACGGGTGCAAAGAATCTAACTTCTTGTTTGATGGGTTGTTGCTTTCAACCGACAAGAACGTAACCTTATCCTGCCCACGGATACACTACCTGTGAATGTTGAATGAATCTTCTTTGCTTTCAGACGACGAACACTTTGTCGCTTACTTACGTCATAGTTTTAACACTTAACTCATACTTTCTGAGTGAGGGATAAGGTTTGAACGTTGCTCCAACTATCTGAGCAAACCTTTATAATGAAGAGCAATGCAAATGTTCGTTTGCTCAGTCTAAGCTTCGATTGTTTTCAACAAATGGTTAAATCAAAGGGAAAATATGTGAGAACTAAAGTAAGAGCTTGACAAACACTTGATGTTGATTCCCTTTTGGTTATTTTGGTATATAGTGCTTGAGACTTTGAGTTCTTGAGCGCTTTTGATGTTTCCGTTCATAGCAATTTGGTAATCTTTGAAAGTTGAATATATTCATCTATTTACAGGTCTTGATCCGAAATAGTACTGTTGGAGGAGCACCAATCAGACTTTGACTCACGGCATTGAGGTTCTTTTCATTTGAATTCGCAGGAGTTGTTAACCTTTCGCTTTTGTCGTGTGCAAGCTCGTACGGTATCCCTGCAACTTCGGATTTGTTTCACGGAAGTGCTAGACTACGAAATATCTCATTTGTAGCTTGTAAGGATACTTGTGTAGATGTTGGATGTATTGATCCTTGTTATCTAGACATCAGTTTCTTTTGTGCTGGCTATCTTGGACATAGCTATGTCATGGCTGGCTACTATATTTTTCAATTGGCGTCCTATCAATTGTCTTCTTTTCTGCTGATTCTTCGAGTTTTTCTTCGTTGCTTCAACACTTAACATATCTTTGACAACTTGATCCTGACTGTATGCTTCTTAGCTGTTTTCTTCGTAGGTGTGCATCCGAGGCAGTTGTGGAACTAAAACATAGGTAATCAGTTCCACCCTTAACTCGACTCATGTAAATCGAATTTGAGTTATGACCTATGATAACACGTTGTTCATTCTTAAAGGTTTTGATATCAATCAAAACGTTTAGATTGTATTGAAATTTTCTTAGCAGTAATATTTGATATTTTTTTCTCAAAAAAGCATCTAATATTTTTGAATTTGTTGCCATTGATGTCAACCCAAATTTGACGGGTTCGCCAAAACATTCGACTTCAAGAAAAAATTATCGGGCAAGACTTTAAATTGAGAAATCAAATTTTCAGATCTAACAAATTAAAAGAGGAACAATTTGATTTATGAATTTCACAAAATCGGTGACTGTTGATATTCGTAGTCAAACACGTTCTTGTCGAAAAGAGACTGTATTTGTTGGACATATATTTGAAACTATAATTTTTTAAAAATTGTCATTAAAATTGTCGATTAGGATTTGGGAAGGCAGATTCATCTGAATAAACGGTGCGTTATTACGCAGCCCAGACATTGCCCTATTAAAATCGCATTTGTTGCGTTGAGATTAATATGCCACCACATAAACTCCTTTTGGCTTTACATTATTTATTGAAGTCTTCAAAAGGTTTGGTGTATAGTACTGAACATAAACTCCTTTTGACTATGGAAGGTTCAAAGCCCCAAGCTACCATTCCAAATGCAATATTATTTCTCGAGAATTGAGCTAAGTGTCT
>JAYDZE010448904.1:0-16281 GCA_034509125.1 Monilaria moniliformis
ATTGTTTTCTGAGAGCTTCACAGACACTGGATGGTTTTGGGGAAGAATGGGGATAGGAGTAATATTAGAGTGTGAAAAGGGCTGCATTGTAGTGTTCGACTGAGAAGACTCAGCCATGATAAAAGATAGGAAGATAAGAAACAAGGAAGAAGTAAAAGAGACAGGTTAGGAAACCTGCTCTGATACCATGATAGAATACATGTAGCAGCGGACAAAGCAAAACAAATGAACCCAATATGCAGCCATTTTCATTCAAGGAATACGAGGGTTACATGTTACATATATATAGCAGTTTCATGCTGCACTACAAGGGTGTACAAACCCTAAAAACAATAACTGAAAACACTAGCCAACAAAACTACTTTAACAGAAAGTTGATCTAACAATAAATGCTGCGGTACGCTGCCCTTGATCGGCAACAGCTGTAGAATCAAGGTGCTCCCTTTGTACCACACAAGATATCTTTCCAGCTAGGCTTCTTGTGCTTAGTTGTCTTGATGCTTTCCACGTCTTCAACAACTTCACAACATGCAGTGCATGGCTTTCCATCACTAAGCTGAGAAATAGCAACATTAACACTTCCCCTCAATTCGAGGGAGGATAAGGAACAGATTCCAAGCTTGTTCCTAAGCCTCATGAAGAATTGGTGACCCAATGGTTTAGTTAGAATGTCTGCTATTTGATCGGACGACGGAACGTGCTTCAGCTCAATCTCCTTTGCTATAACTTTGTCTCGAACAAAATGAACATCGAGTTCTATGTGTTTAGTTCTTGCATGTAGAACTGGATTCGAAGCCAAAGCTATCGCACTTAGATTATCAACCCAAATTGTAGGCTTTCCTCGAGTTTCTATTCTGATTTCTTTGAGTAAAGATTTCACCCAAGCAACTTCGGCAGCCGTCTGAGCCAAACTGCGATATTCAGCCTCCGTACTTGATCTCGAAACTACGGACTGCTTTTTTGAACACCAAGATACAAGGTTGGATCCAAGATAAACACAGTATCCAGTCACTGACTTCCGGTCATCCAAATCTGATGCCCAGTCGGAATCACTGAAGGCAGTGATTGATGTAGTCGACCTTTTTATGTGCAACCCATAGTTCGAACTTCCAGCTAAGTAGCGTAGTATTCTCTTCACAGCCTTCCAGTGGGTATTGAGCGGACATGACATAAACTGGCTCACTTTGTTGACGCTGAAGCTTATTTCTGGACGGGTGATGGTTGCATATTGCAAGGCTCCAACCGTGCTTCTATACAGCTTTCCATCAACACTGGGATCTCCTTCCGATTTGGACAATTGAGAATTGGAGATCATGGGAGTAGGCTGCCCTTTTGCTTGTTGCATATCCAGTTTTTGAAGAAGATCTTTGATGTAGTTAGTTTGACTGAGATGAAGCCCTTGCTGAGTTTTGGTAACCTCAATGCCTAGAAAGTGCTTCACTTCCCCTAAATCTTTGATGGAAAAATGAGAGCTGAGTTGATGTATCACAGAATGTAGAATGGAAGGAGTGTTGCCAGTAAGAAGGATATCATCAACATAGATTAGAAGGTAAGTGATTTCTGCGGATTTGACACGATAGAACAAGGAAGCGTCAGCTTTAGATTGAGAGAAACCAAGAGATATAAGCACAGAATGCATGGTGAAAAACCAAGAACGTGAAGCTTGCTTAAGACCATATAGAGACTTGTTCAATTTGCACACTAAGGAAGGAGAACCTTGGGCAAAACCAAGAGGCTGACGCATGTAAATTTCTTCGTGTAAATCGCCATGAAGAAAGGCATTGTTAACATCAATATGATGTACTGACCAGTGAGCAGAAACAGCAATAGAGAGTATGATTCGGATGGTATTTGGCTTAACCACAGGGCTGAATGTTTCAAAGAAGTCAAAACCTGGTTGTTGGGAGAAACCCTGGGCAACAAGCCGAGCCTTATGCCTAGCAATTAATCCAGCAGAATCTTTCTTAACTCGGAAAACCCATGTGCATCCAATGAGGTTCTTCCCTGGAGGCAAAACAGTGAGAGTCCAAGTCTTGTTCTTGAGAAGAGCAAGATACTCTTCTACCATAGCCTGTTTCCAAACTGGAATGAGTAGAGCTTGAGCAGCAGATTTGGGAAGAATAGAAGTAGGAATGGAAGAAAGATAGAGTTTGGGTTTAAAGATGCCATGTTTGGCTCTTGTGATCATGGGATGAGCTGAAGTAGTGACAGGAACAGGAGGAGTTTGAGGAGTTGGTGAAGGTACAAATGTGTTAGAGTGATGAGTAGGAGAGGATTCAGCGGAGGCAGTTGAACTAGATGAAGATTGACTGTGAATGGGGCTGGTTGGAGTAGGAGCACTAGAGAGAGTATCAGAGAGTGTGGGAGATGGTTGTATGACATGAGGAGATGGTGGAGCAGCTGAAGTCCAGTTTGGAGCAAGATTGAGAGGAGGAGAAGGAGAAGTGGATGGAAAAGTATAAGTAGAAGCAGGAGAAGAACTGGAGGAAGCTTGAAATGGAAACTGAGTTTCATCAAACACAATATCTCTAGTGACAATTACTTTTCCATTCGGCAAGAGAGCTTTATATCCTTTATGAGCTGAACTGTAACCAAGGAATGTTGCAGCTTGAGATCTAAACTGCAACTTATGGTTATTGTAAGGCCGAGTAAAGGGATAGCATAAACAGCCAAAAACCTTTAAGGAGCTGTAATCAGGTTTGAGAGAGAAAAGCTTTTCATGAGGAGAAATGAGGTTGAGATTGGGAGATGGTATGCGGTTTATGATAAAAGCAGCAGTAGTGAAAGCATCATCCCAAAAGTGTGATGGTAAGTGAGCTTGGGCTAGTAAAGCTAACCCCATTTCAACCACATGTCTGTGCTTGCGTTCTGCAAGGCCATTTTGTTGTGGAGTGTAAGGACAAGAGACTCTGTGATGTATGCCATTGTCCTTCAAAAAACCAGTTAAGGCTTGATACTCTCCACCCCAGTCAGACTGCAACACTTTGATCTTGCTGTTGAGTTGATTCTCAACAAGAGCTTTAAAGTTCTGAAAAACAGACTTGACTTCCCCTTTAGCCTTTAAGAGATATAACCAAGTGTACCTGCTGTAATGGTCTATAAAGGTGACATAATAAGAGTAACCGTTTCTGGAAACAACAGGAGATGGTCCCCACAGATCACTGTGAATCAACTGAAGAGGTGCAGTGTAATCAGAGTTAGAACTAGAGTAGGGAAGTCTATGAGCTTTAGCTATGCAGCAAGGATGGCATAGAATACTGGATTTCATTGAATTGAAAGGGATTTTACAACTGTGAAGGATCTTTTCAACTACATCAAAAGCAGAATGACCTAGCCTTCTATGCCACAAATCTATACTAGAAGCAACACCAACAGAATGACACTGAGGAGGAAACTTTGAACAGCCAGTAGTAGAGTTACTGATGTTCTTCTTGGAAGAGAAAACATTGGGAGACTTCAGCCGTTTGGGGTGAGAAGCAGTGGAATTGTGGAGGATGAATCGATAGAGACCTTGATCAACTATGCCCTTGAGGAGGATAGCCTTGGAAACCTGATCCTTGACAAGACAATAGGAGGGGTGAAATTCAAAGAAAACGTTGTTATCTCTAGCAAATTGTGAAACACTGAGCAGATTTTTAGTGACATTAGGCACAAGGAGAAGATTATTCAAAGAGAAAGATTTAGTGTTTGGAGAAGGAGAGGAGTGGACTACAGAGTGTCCTACATGAGTAATATTGACACAAGATCCATCACCAAGAGCAAGAGTCTTACCTCCATGATATTCAGATCCTGCATTCAAGTTATTGATGTCATTGGAAACATGGTTTGTGGCTCCTGAATCTGGATACCAAGGTGAAGAGGAGGATCCATCAAGAGACACCTCTGAAGGAGGATAAAAGGTAGAAGGAGCATGTGGAAGCTGATTTCCTCTAGCTTGAGACAGATTGACAGAGGGATTTGAATGAAAGCCAGTTTGGTGGTTTGCAGACTGTTGAAAAGGGCGATTTTGAGGAGCTTGAGGAACGAAATTTTGGTCAAACCTATACCAACACTTGTCTGCAGTGTGTCCAGTTTTCTGACACAGTTGACAAGTAGGTTTGTTTCCTCCATAGCCTTTAAAGTTCTTCCCTCCTTTGCCATTTTTGAATCCTCCACTATTTTTCATGTTGTTGCTGGAATTGTAGTTTCCCTTGTTGTGAGAAAAGTGTTGATCCTTTCTCTGACCAGAAGCATGAGCAAGGTTGAGTGAGGGTTGGGATCCCTCCAGGCTGCCAGCAGATGGCTTTGTAGATTCCAATCTGGATTCAAAACTCAACAATAAGGCACTGACATCTTGCACAGACCATGTGTCTGCCTTTGAAGTTATGGTCACCATAACTGAGTCATATTCAGAGCCAAGACCTCCTAGTATGTGAAGAATGTGGTCTTCTTCCAAGACTCTGTATCCTGCCGACCCCAACAGATCGCAGCAACTCTTGATTTTGTTGAGATACTCTCTCATGGTAAGAGATTCTTTCTTCATAGTTTGAAGTTGCAGCTTGTACTGCATCACTTTTGCCTTTGACTGACTAGAGAAGCTAGTCTCTAGTGCTCTCCATACTTCCTTGGCCGAGTTGAGGCCAACCACCAGCACCATAGTGCTTTCTGTGAGTGAAGACTGAATCCAGGCAGACAGCAGCTGATCTTGGCGATGCCAAGCTATAAATTCAGGATTAACTTGAATCCCTTCAGATCCATCAATTGCGATCATTTGTGGAGGCACGAACTGCTCTCCAGTAAGATATGGCTCAAGTCCATATCCCCTTACAGTGGCTAGTATTTGCTGTCTCCAAATCAGAAAATTGTTTTCTGAGAGCTTCACAGACACTGGATGGTTTTGGGGAAGAATGGGGATAGGAGTAATATTAGAGTGTGAAATGGGCTGCATTGTAGTGTTCGACTGAGAAGATTCAGCCATGATAAAAGATAGGAAGGTAAGAAACAAAGAAGAAGTAAAAGAGACAGGTTAGGAAACCTGCTCTGATACCATGATAAAATACATGTAGCAGCGGACAAAGCAAATCAAATGAACCCAAGATGCAGCCATTTTCATTGAAGGAATACGAGGGTTACATGTTACATTTATATAGCAGTCTCATGCTGCACTACAAGGGTGTACAAACCCTAATAATAACTGAAAACACTAGCTAACAAAACAACTTTAACAGAAAGTTGATCCAACAATAAATGCCGCGGTACGCTTCACTTGATAGGCAGCAGCTGTAGAATCAAGGTGCTCCCTTTGTACCACATAAGATATCTTTCCAGCTAGGCTTCATGTGCTTAGTTGTCTTGATGCTTTCCACGTCTTCAACAACTTCACAACATGCAGTGCATGGTGTAGGGTTAGGATGCTTGTCTTGCTTTGTTTCATCACTGAGCTGAGAAATGGCAACATTAACAGAGCGTCGGCTCGCCGCCACCGCTGGTTGTAGAATTAAGCTCGATCTGTTCGCGGAACCCACTGGTATGTTGTATTCTAGCTTACGTTCGTTGGGATTGTTAGGCTAGGGGTTTGAGACATCGAGATGCGGGGATTTCAAATATTTGGTGTCTGTGAAACCATCAACTGTTGTGTCTCTTATGCTGTTGTTTTTCTATAACGTGTTTGTTTTTGTAATAGTTGTATAGGTTTGGCTTAGATTTTGAAATTATAAAGAGTGTTTCTTTTATTGTCGTTTGATCAATATTTATTAAGAGGCATGCGTGTTTTTTATTGTTTCTGTAAACATAACTTACTTGTTATTTGGCCATTAACATTCTTAGGAGATTCGGGTGGCTCCTCTACCCAGGAAGAAGTTGGAGGGGACGGTGACTCCAAACAACATGCCGAGTTACCCGATTCACCATCATCTTCAGGTGGGTTCCGTCAGTTTTCTTCAAAGGAATGCTCTTTGTAGAGAATACATGATGTGACCGCATATTTTGGTGGAAATTATTGGGTTTTTTGTGCAACACATGTTATTTGCACCCTCGAAAATTTTGTGTCCAGACTGTTGGATGGCTGTGGTATTGGGAATAATCATTGATAATCAGACTTCATCCGCCCCCTGCCACAATGCATATGTTGTGTAAACCTTCCACCTGTCTTGAACTTATTTTGGCGGCATCAAAGGCAGTTTGGAGGTCACCTGGATATTGCTGAATTGGTTCGTATTTCTTTGGCTTTATTTCCTTTTGGCGGTACTGATGGTTTGAAATTTCTGCGACAGGTTTGATGGCATTGCTGATGTTCTAGCTTTTGCTCTTAATGTTTAAATTATACTTTGATGTTGTTGACAAATATTTCTAAAATCCTACTCATGAAACTGCATTTCTGTGTTCAGCTTGATGCCCAAGCAATTACAGTAAGATCTTCTCAGTGTTTGACATTGTAGTATATTGTCCACAGAACAACAAACACAGAATCCACTCCTACTGCTTGAACAATACAGTGATGAAGAGTTGGATACAGATTTAAAGGAAGTACAAAATGCTGCAATTGCAGAGGATGCGCCTATTGGCATGGATGAGCAGGTGATCCTACAGAACTGCATAGTCAATAGCTGTAAAACTAGGGTTACTTGAATGCTGCTCCTTTCCTCTTGGAGACGTTGTCTCCTTTCATGCACTAAGTTTGTTTCTGTCTGTTAGCTTTTCAGTCAAAAGATGCGGCCACCAACAAAGCTGGACCTGCTGAAACTAATGACGGAAAAGATTCCATGGATGAGGTTGAAGAGCTTTTAATGGATAGCACTTCTGCTGCTTCTCAGTGTCCTGTAGAAAACTCTCAGGATGAGAGACAGATTGGTTCTGATGATTTGCAAAATCAAGCGAGCAAAATGAAGAAATCTACAAACTCTGCTGCACTTAACGGGCACCTTGTCGGATATGTGAATTCAGTCTGGAAGATGGTGTTGCATGAAGAGAGTATATAGTATTACCATTGGATGTTACAACGGGTGAAACTTCATGGGAAGTACCTGATGTTTTGGCTCAACAAACTGTTGACACATCTGCAGAGAAAGATATCGGAGATATTGCAGGAAAAATGGATGCTATCATGGGTACATACCAATCAAGTACACCCGTGGGCGAGGCAGAAGATGATTTCGCTGCTAGTGTTCATCCCAAGGTCAATTCAGAAGCCGCTGACAGTGTTGATTCATGGATAAAAAAGGGTGGATCTAATGATGGTTCCATTAATACTGTCATTAAAGTCGAAGAACGAAATAGAGATGCAAACCAAGTTCAGGGGACTCCTTGCTTGGTGGGCATTCTGTAGAAAGTAATAGTTCTACTGATCTATCTTCGCAGCTGATAAAGCAATGTGAAAGCCTATTAGAGAGACTTGACTCTATGAAAGGGTATGCTGCATATTTGCGAGTCTAGTTTTCCCCTCATTGATTTTATGTAGGTTATGTATCGGTGACCATGAGGGTTTTGCTGCTTTCTACATATGACATGCTTTTCTTACTCCCCCTCCCTCTCCCTCATCACTAATTTTTTCTACTGCAATTCAGTTTGAATTGCTATCTGGAAGGCCAAAATCTTAAATCAAAGTACAGTTTGGAGATTAAGATCAGACTGGCGGACATCAAGGCATTATCACCATATGAATCATGTCAGTTTCTCTTTTGGTTGCATTCTGATACTCAGCTAAAACAATTTGAAGCTGCCATAGATTATGTGATTCAACAAGTGAATCCAACATTCTCGGTGGAGTTGAGGCTGCACAGGAATGGCAAAGGCACTGGCATGACACAAAAATTGGTTCTAGTGAAATGAAGGCATTGTTTGCTACATCAGAGTCGCATGTTGGGGACACAAGTAAGAAGTCAATGTCGGAAGCTCATAATGATGGTGCTACCACCGTGGAAGATGATCTGGGTAAAAAAAAAAGTGTAATACTTGTAACTAGAAGGGAAACTGAAACTAATCCTAGGCCTTCTCTTCATTCTGTCTAAGATGTTGATATGGATGTGGACATGGAGGTCGAAGATACACCACCGGTTAGGTCACCTCATACTGGTGCTTCGGGTGTTCATTATCGTGTCCCGGTGGAACCATTAGATATGCAGAGTATGCTTTCAAACCAGGAATGCAAAGTGCCAGGGCAGGTTAGGGTTCCTACTAATGAAGAGTGGATCCCTCCTCCACCTCCTGATGATAAATCTTTTCCACCGCTGCCTCCTGATGATGAACCTTTTCCTCCCCCACCACCTGATGAGCCTCCAGAAACTTCATATCCTCCATCCAATTTTAGCTTGGTTCAGGCTATTCCTTATTCAGGAGAGCATGGCTGTCATATCCTGGTCCTGATCTCGATTATTATGTGCAAACAAACCCTGAAGCTTCTGGTAGTGCCCTCTATACACATTCTGAGGGAGCGCAAATAGCTCTCCCCCGTGTACCACCACATTATTATGGAGCGGGTCCAAATATATATCCTGTTGCACCTGCAATAGTCAACCCTGTTGAGACTACATCGTATTATGGCCTTACAAATGGAACCCTGGATCCTGTGCCATTGATGCATAGCACAGCTGAGTCTTCAGGTGCTAATGGTGAACCTGCTTTTGAAGATACTGGTCTGGAAGTTGGGTCTTGCGTGTTGCTGGAGAACAACTTCCATGTTGATCAGTCATTCGAAAGCACTGCAATAGCCCTTCCAGATGTCTCTGATGCTCGGCGCTCTCCAGCAACTTCTTCGATGGAAAATGGTGCTCCTGTTGCCTCAACATCATATACCACTGCTTCTATTTCTTCCTCTTCTGCCGCAGCCACCGCAGCAGCGATGAACTCTCAACCTAAGGGTAATGACAGAAGAGTAATGTTATTTTGGATGTTGCAAGTTGTGCTGTTTAGCACGTCAACTTTAATACAGAAGCAAACTTGTATCAATCAGTGTCTTGCTATTGAAGTCCTGTACAGGGAACAGCTACTAAATTTCATTGAAATTATCATTTTAGTGGGTTTTCTTGTTCTTTTAGTAGCATTAAGTGGCAACAATCTGATTTACAGGATTTTGTTTTCTTCTTTACAGTCTCACGTACAAAGAAACGAACAGTTGCAGTGGGCCCCACATCGAGATCTAACAAGAAAGTCTCCAGCATGGTGGACAAGGTAAATGTCAACTCCTCTTCTGAGTGCCACTAGATTATTCTCACTTTTGGTATTTTTGTATTCCCGTGTTAAACTCTCTGTACCTTTTGTCAGTGGAAAGCTGCAAAAGAGGAGTTGCATGAAGAGGTTGAAGAACCTAAAGATGCTTATGATATATTAGAGAAGAAACGGCAAAGGGAAATAGAGGTTCTGAATTTTTTTTGACCTTTCTTTTCTGAATTAATTTTTCTTCTCGGGTTCTCCAATTTACTGGAGTTCTTATACTTGCAGCAATGGCGTGCAAACCAGATAGCCAGTGGCGAGGCCAAAGATAATGCTAATTTTCAGCCGTTGGGTGGTGATTGGTATTAGTCCTTCCTCTTTAGGCTTTATATATAGTATGCTGTGTACTTAGAAGGGCTTGAATTGGCCTTGAACTAAAACGACATTATCATCTGGAGAATTGTACAAGTTCATGTATTTCTCGTACCTAATAATCTATCCACGCTTATAATGTGGTCCTGATTTCCGGTGGACAATCTAAATTATCACCACCATCTTTGATGCATTCGTTATCATGCAGGAGAGAACGAGTAAAGCGCAGGAGGGCCGATATCTTTGTTGGGGGATAGGGTCTTACACTGCAACTAACTACTGTATGTTGTATCAAATAACCTTTCTAGTCATAATGGACTCAAGTGCTTACATAACATGGGTCTTGTCTCTCCATTTTAGTGTGTTATTTTGTCGCTTCTGAATATATGGCTGAAAAAGCTTGTGACCATTGTATGTTTTATACGAAATACTGATCCCCGTTAAAATTATTAACAATGTTACAGAGTGATGTTCTCCAAATTCTGAATATTGGTCAACAATGAAATCACGGAAATATTAGAGATTACTCAAATCTGTATCAGAAATTCAAAATATAACCTAATATGTATATAGGTATAGATGTGCCAGCATTTTATAAATTAGCACCAATTTTTCTAATAGAAATCATCATGCCACATCATTTTCTCCATTGTCAATTTTTTTGGATAAAAAATCTTATGTGCATTTGTCACATATCACTCATTAAACGACTCCCAACATGCATTGAGGCTGAAATGACACCATATATACTAGTGATTGTGCATTCTTCAAATTGTCATTCCATACGACGTCATTTCGACCTCAATGCTTGTATAATTTTGTTATGCGAGTAGATACATTAGAAATTTTGGCCAAATATCCGGGTAGGACACTGGAGATCTACTCGTGTCTCTGATACCACAAATTGTTTCGTACCCCATTTGCAATTGTTTTGAGAGGTCGAGCATTTTCAGAACTCAGCCTAAAAGCCTGATCTTGAAGTATAGTTAGCCATTTCAACATAAACTTGCAAAATGTGGTTCAGTATCCACATAAGACTATAGCCAACCAATTCATATTTTCGATCACGAAAATTTTGAATTGTGCCATATTTGCAATTTCAATGAATGTCAGTGTAAGCTGTTTTTGCAATTCGATGCCAAGATCGGATTAGAAAAGATAATTAATCTAAAATAAAATAATAATAGTTATGAAGATGGCGTAATAGTAGTAAAGTAACATTAGTTATATAAATACAAAGGACAAATACCAAATACTACCACAATGTTTTGCTGATTTTGCATTGATGTTTGTTTAAAACTTAAAAAATTCATACACACGTTTCAATAAAAACTCAGATTTCGGTATAGAATAGTGTATGTTTCATTGATTTGAGCGCAAGGGAGATTGTCTATTGACTCCGCCCCCAACTCTGTCCTTCTCAATAAACCAACAAACAAATCATACTTGTCACAGTTGGGCAGGGGTTAGCCATATATTTTTGCAATATATGATATTTACCCCAAATATAAATATAAATATATATATACCAACTTCTATGCGAGCAATCCAGGAGAGGGGTTGTAGTAGGTAATCCTACCTTGTATTCCTCTGGCCTAATATATGCTATAAATTTGACGAACTACATTATAAAATATCTGTAGATTAAAACTTAAAGCCTATATACATCTAAGAAAAATATGACCCAATAGATAATCACATCGAAAGATAATTGCAATAAGTCATATTACTGCTCTCTCAATTTTCAATTCAAGCTGTCGGACAGACTATTGTTAGTGCACGGTACATTTTGCTCTACATTCTATATACCCTAAAGCACCGAGAGATAGAGATCATCCAATAGACAATAGAAAAAAGAAAAAAGAAAAAAGAAAAAAAAAAGTAGAGGAAGAGATTTTGCATCAATGGAACATATATTATCTCTCATCTTCTTCTTCCATCTCTGTAAGGCCCTTCACTTTCTTGATCTTTCAAAAAACCCAGAAAAGCAAGGAAGCCAAAAAAGAAGAACCCACCAGACCAGTTTCCACCACCACCGCCGCCACCGCCACCGCCATCACCATCATCACGGGGTGGAAATCCTGCTCCACCGTCATCTAGATCTGGAGACTTCTCTTTTCCTAGAACAGGTAAACAAAACAATGTCTCAGACATCGGATTGCGACATATAGCTAATGCAAGAAGATGCTTAGGTTCTTTACAGTGATTACAGGATGATAAAAAATGCATAACACATGATATCAATCACAAAGAGCTCATCAGTGAGGGCATTGAGACCTGTTTGAAAAGATTGGTAAAACTTCGTAGACTGACGTAATTCTTAATGAGCTCAGAATTGGAGCCACCACAAGATGCATTGTTCTTGTGCAGCAGCCCAGGGTGTCATGTTATAGTCATTGTTTACATACTATACAATACACACATAAATACATACAAAAGAGGGGAGGGGCATGAAAACATATTTTGAGAACATATACCAAACTTATTTTCGCACCTCTGAAATACATTATCAAGGAGGCCTACCTCAGTTTATAACTTGATATGCTATCCTTAACTGTATGCTACATCAAACCAAGTGGATAGAAAAGAATTTCACCTTGGATGGGTGCAACTGTAATGGTAGATGACTGGCGAGTCACAGTTTGGGTTTGTTCCGCAGCACAGGTAGCACTCTGCAGTTCAAGAAACACACTAAGCTAATTAGATCTACTTAGTGTTGCTGGCTACCAAGAACAAGACAGACACTGTTATGGAGTAAAGGCAACAAGTGTTAATGGCTGAGGAATAAAGGAGCATGCGATAGGAAAAGGGAAATATATTATGAAACTGAAAAATGAAAAGAAGAACAATCCTCTTGCGAGGCCAACACCTCTTGCAAGGGTCCTTACAGGTCTCACCCGACTTCTAAACAATGGTCATCAACACCTCCCTCTCTAACATCAAGGGGTATTTATAACCTTAGACTCAAGACTCCTAAACCTATTAGGACGCTACTAAACTAAAAGATAAATTAGGGAATTCAAAGATAATCATGACTCAAACATAAGACTTCTAGCTTGACTCTAACTCGAAAAGATAAAGCCTATCTCTAAGCAATTACTAATAACAAGAGTCCTAATTATAATAAACAACTAAACAATAACTAATGATGATTCCTACCGCTAATCCGCAGGAACTAGATCGATATCAACTACCTCACTGTCAAAACAGCCTTGCCCTCAAGGCTGGGGTCGAAACTAAAACACATTGCGGTGTCCGGTGGAGGCTCATACTCACGTTGTCAGACATGAGACAGAACGCAACAGCAGCAGTTGTGCTCGTGCGGCGTGTAGTGCTGCCCGATGAGATCCTGAAAAAGTGTACACTGCCGGCTGAAGCATACGGCCGGTGTTGGAAAGGAATCAGCAGCAGTCCTTGGTGGGGCAGGGACTGGCGATGGCAGGAAAGTGACACCGATAACAATTGCTGGGGTAGAAACCACCACAAGCGTGAACTCGATGCTAGCAGCGGGCACTGCCACAGGAATAGGAGGAAGGGACGGCAGTGACGGAACTGGCAGGCAAGCAGCAGGTGTGGGAACAGCCTGATTTGCGGCCTTTAATTCCGATGGGCCGGTGATACCACAAGGCTGGAACATGGAGTGCTGGAGCATGGCGATCATTTTGCGCAAATCTGCACACATCCGGCATTGTTCTGTGACCAATGATTTCATCGAGCTAGCAATGGCTGTGATCGAGCGACCTTTGTCGTCAAATGCCTTCTCCAAACCATCGAGACATGTCTCTGTGCTACGAGTGGTGACCATGGCACAAGATACGTTCACCGCACCAATTTGTTATGGAGTAAAGGCAACAGGTGCTAATGGCCGAGGAATAAAGGAGAATGCGATAGGAAAAGGGAAATATATTATAAAACTGAAAAATGAAAAGAAGAACAATCCTCTTGCGAGGGTCCCTACAGGTCTCACCCGACTTCTAAACAATGGTCATCGACACCTCCCTCTCTAACATCAAGGGGTATTTATAACCTTAGACTCAAGACTCCTAAACATATTAGGACTCTACTAAACTAAAAGATAAACTAGGGAATTCAAAGATAATCATGACTCAACAAAAGACTTCTAGCTTGACTCTAACTCGAAAAGATAAAGCCTATCTCTAAGCAATTACTAATAACAAGATTCCTAATTATAATAAACAACTAAACAATAACTAAAGATGATTCCTACCGCTAATCTGCAGGAAATAGATCGATATCAGACACATCACTTCTTAAAACCCACTTGTGGAAGCCAACAGAATTACTGCCAAGATCTTAATCTCTTTCAATCTATAAAGAATAGTGTAGTCTGTTCTGCTGGTTTGTGGATTAGCCAAAAGTGAAAGTAACTTCAAATGCATGAAGTATATGTTTTGTACATGTAAGTTCCATCCTCAAATATATGATTACATATTCATAGCAGATAGCTGGAGTACAAAATATAGGTAGAGCATCAAATAAGGTAAGTTACCAGAGCAGCAGCACATATTACAGAAGCATGTTTAACTCTGGAAGAATGAGTAATGATCCTTTGCCTTTCAAGAGAACGAAACTGCAAGCAAAGAGGCTTTACTTGAACTGGAGCTTGAACATTCTTTCGTGGCTTCAAACATTGGTCTTGTGATTGTACTGAGAAGAGAAAAAAATCCTCCAAATAAGTTAATAATATCAACTGCGTAAACTTCAACTTCAACATAGTGAGGATAACTGAAATAATTTGTTGTGGTCAGTTGTATATAGCTCATTTATATTATAGCACAAAATCAGATTTAAAGGAATTATTCAGTATTCTTTAGTCCTTCCAGTGCATGCAACTGATGAACCAGAAAGTGGATTTACTAAACCAAATCTTATCTTAAGGGCTGAAAAATGTACCTTGCAAAATAAAAAAAGTTGTTTTACATTTGTGCTACAAGATGCGATTGATTGTTCTTGGACTTTACAGTTTACCCAACTGTGTTTGGCATCTTATGCCCAACTAGAGTAGGAGGCATTTGCTTTGAGTAATAGGATAGATTGATATTATATAGGATTGAACATTTGAATGATAAGATGATCAAACCAGTTCAAAATTAATCAATCTATCAAAGTAAATGGTAGATTAGCTTGGATTATTTTTATCTATCCATCCTATCAATCAAAGTAAACGCCCCCCCTAAGCGGATATTCTATCACTGTCTAGTCTATAACTCATACTAAACAGAATATAACCTCACTGGGCGTTCTTTAAGGCCTATGCTGTTAAAGTGAACATTTCTGTTGCATGCATTTCTCTAGAGTTCTAAGCAATCAGAACACAGTTCTCTTACCAACTCACACACCTTCAAAACATATGCTATAGTATATTTGCATGCACAACATATAGATTAGTCTACCCAAATCACATTACTTAGCGACAATACAATAATCTATTGCAAAATTTTGAAAGCGTCCAAAGCATCAGCTAAATGTGATATGTTCTTTACAGTTGAAAAAACATATGATAACATGCATTTCACATATCTGGAAATTGAGTTAAACATACCAAGACATGGTGATGTAATTGGAGTGGAAATAGTGGCAATGAGCGGCATGTCCCTCCTTATTATAGATACCACCTGGGAAAGTCAATGCCTAAATATGATGAGCATGCCCACATTATTATGTAATGAAGTTAGAAACTTTCATTTTGTATGTAGCTCAAAATCAGCTCCAATATTTTCCAAGAGCGAACTAGTCTGCAATAATTGCCACATATCTAGACACCACCACAATGTCTTGACTTAGACAATCTTCCAATCTTCTATAACAACAATGACTGAAACAAATCCACTCCGAGCTAACAAAGGTACCCAGACCTTACAAAACACTGAACGTAAAGATAGGCAAAGGATTTCGCTTGAATTTAGAAATAGAGAATTGCAATGCGCAACAAAAACAAGACTGGGGCATACTCTTCTTCAAATGCTAAACAGAAACCACCAATTCCGAATGGGAGCACCAGAAACCACGCCCAAACACACAAAACAAAAGCATTCTTATTGAAAAATTTCATGACAAGAAATCAAATTTAACCCAATCTTTTCTACCACAAATCAAAAAAGAAAAACAAGGGGAAAAAGAAAAATACAGAAGTCCGGATGAATTTAAACCGAATCCCACCCCACGGTCGAAGATGAATTCTTAATTTTTGGGAAAAAAAGAAATAACAACAACCGAACGAACAATTAACCTTCATCTAGATGATCATTGCAATAAATCAACAAAAGGGAATTAAGCAATAAATTAACATGCACCTAGAAGACCTAATTTTGAAACGAAGAGAAGAGCGAAGGAGATTCTGAGGCGAGCAGTTTACCTGGAATCGGCCGGAATGGCAGAGAAGCGAACCGGAGGTCAGAAAAAAAAAAAAGGAAGGAGATTATTAGAGAAAAGGGGACTTATAAGGCTTTTTTAATGCAGTGTGCATCGCACGTGAGATTTATTTAATTAACTAATCAATTGTGATTTTCTAATTTATTTATATTTTTCTTCGTAATTATCAGCTCTGCTCTCTAGATATATTTTTTTTTACTTGTAGACAAGTCCACTATCTAGGGTATCGGATAAGTATAATAAAACTTATTTTCCATAACATTTAGGCCCCGTTTGATAGCCTAGCTAAGATAACGTAAGATAGATAGGGTAGGATGGGCTTTAAGATAAAAGTTACTGTTGGGACAAGATAAGAATTTAATGTTATTGTTTGGTAGGTAAGATAAAAAT
>JAYDZE010449015.1:0-16276 GCA_034509125.1 Monilaria moniliformis
TGGTCTATCACTTGACGCTACCAAGATTCGAATTATATGAGGTGGCCAGTCTCATATAATCACTTTCTTGGTCACACGGGAAATTCCTTCCCGTACTTTGACAATCTTTTCGACTTTACTCCTTAACGGCTGCATCGAGTCACTAGTTCCAATAGACACTTATTCCTATGTGGCATGTTTCTATACTCAACTCGGGTTTGGTTCAATCCAGAACTGCCTAAACCTAAGCTCTGATACCAAATTCTGTAACATCACTTATTCGGTGGGGAAACCTACTGAGTAAGGGGTGTTACACCTCGATTGTATTTCCGGCCTTCCTTGTTCATGGGGGTTCAATTGCATATTGGAAGTGGTTGATTGTTTCTCCAAATATGCTCATTTTATCCCATTGAAGCATTCTTTTACCGCACGTTCTGTTGCAGACTTATTCACTCGCGAGGTAGTTCGCTTGCATGGGATCCCAGCCTCTGTTGTTTCCGATTGTGACCCAATTTTTGTGAGCATTTTTTGGAGCGATCTTTTCCTCCTCGCTGGCACCAAAATCTGCATGAGCTCGGCGTATCATCCAGAGTCCAACGGGCCAACCGAGGTGCTCAATCGATGTTTAGAGACCTATCTTAGGTGTTTTTCGTCATCGCACCCACGACTTTAGGATCGCTGATTGTCATGGGCCGAGTTCAACTATAACACCATTTGTCCCTCCTCCATGGGTACATCTCCTTTTGAAGTGGTCTATGTTCGGCCTCTTCTCTCAATTGTACGGTATTTACCGGGTCAGATACACGTACAAGCCTTAGCTGACGAATTACGCTCGCAGGATGAAATACTCTCGTCCTTGCGCTACAACCTACAACGGGCTCAACAACTTATGATACGTTCGGCCAACAAACATCGTCAAGAGACGCTCTTCCGGGGATGCAATAGAAAGCTAGCCCCACGATACTATGGATCATTTAAGATTGTAGAGCGAGTTGGTGCAATAGCATATCGTCTGAGTCTATCGGCGGACTATTCATCATGTCTTTCATGTCTCGTTATTGAAACGACAGTCAAATCTGCGATGTTCAGTCCTTCCTACCGGATACTTTGCTTTCGGTCAACCCACCAATCTTACCTGGATGTATTCTGGACCGTCACATGGTGCAACGTGACGGCAGAGAAGTTGAACAACTCTTGATTAAGTGGCTTAACTTATCGGCGGATAATGCTACATTGATGGATACAGATGATGTCCGGGGTCATTTTTCATTCTTTCGCCTTGTGGAAAAAACTATTTTGCCACTCGGAGCAGCTGATACGGACCGAAGAGCATGGCACGTATACAAGCGTGGCAAGCGGGAAATCGCAAATTATGACTAATGACGCACCAATGTCGCCATGCAAGAGAATGGACGTGTGTGGGTGAGGACATGGTGACCAAGAGATTGGCAGTTATTTACTATGTTTAGTAGTGTGGTAGTTACACAAGTAGTGGATGAGTTTAATTAATTTCATGTAATGTTGATTGTCTTTTAAATGGTAGGAAAAGGAAGAAATGGGGAGGATCATTATTGTAATTGAGGAAAGGCAAGTGCCGACTGGAGATTAGAGTCAATCCATTGTTTGGAGCTCTATTCTATGATTAACAATATACAATTGTCTCTTACACATTTCGTTAATCATATTACATTCTTCATTTATTGAATTACAATCAACTTCCACACATTGCAACATATAGTTGGTATCTATCTTTTCCTCTTCTGCCTCGGCGCCATGCTCCTATCATGCATCGTGTGAGCATATAAATGTGCATTAACTAAAATTGGCTTAACGCACGCCTACATGCTAAATGATAAAATAGGAAGAGTGAGCATTCTTTCTATATTATTATAGTAGTGGATATAATTTATCTTTCTTAAGTCAAAATAAGTATTTTCCATTTGACTGTATAGATAAATACCTCGAACTAAATCATATTTTGCTCTCTAATTATTATTTTATATATTCATTTTCACTTTTTTTTTCCTTTGTTATAGAGTTGGGGAAGGGACAATGGGGATTAAATTTGTTGGCGACATTTGATTCAATGGAATAGATAGATAAGATTGATAGGATATAGTAGAGTTCAATTATGGTTAATAGTTTAAAATTCTCTTTTAATATATAAAAAATAAATTATGCCCACGTTTATAAAAATACAAAAAACTACCCACTTTTCATGGAAAAAGACATATTTACCTTTAATGAATTTAAAATAAAAAAATTTGAAAACCTACGTTCTACAACAATCGACCGCTTGATTGGCCCCCACCCCATCCAGCTCTACTGTTGTCTTCTCAAATAAACCCAACTTCATATTCTACACCCCCATCCCATCCTCATCCTCCGCAACTCCACGATTCCCATTATCTTCCCCAAACTCCACACCAACCTCTCTCTTCCAGACCATCTTTCCCAAACTTCACATCTCCAATCATCTTTCCCAAGCTCTTTGCTTATTCTCAAATTATATTGTGTCGCCTTTCGTTTGTCATTCTCCTCATTTGCAACGCATTATTCTAATCACGCTATCACTGCAAATGTCATTGTAACCAGTATCGCAGCCACAACTGCAACCAAAATGTGTATTTCAGCTCATGTTTATGTTTACAGATAAGTTGTGCTTCGTGCAAGCATGTAAGCATGTATTTGCTAATTAAAACTGACATATTACACTCTTATACGCTAGTTCGTACATCATGTGAGCGTGTGAGTGCACAATAACTAAAATTGACCTGACGCATGCTAACACGCTAAAGGGTAAAATAATTAGAGTGAGTATTATTTATATATTATTTTAGTAGTGGGTAAAATTTGTCTTACTTATGTTGAAGGGGTATTTTTCATTTTGTCTTATTGAATTATTTGGATTATTTAGTTTTGTGTTTGGATTGATTAATTGTGGTGTAGAATAAATTAAAGAATTCAGACTAAAATACAAAAAAGAATAGAGAAAAATAGAATTTGTTTTTTATAATCATGCAAAAATGCATGAGACTAAAGATAAACAAAATCAATAATAATTTTTGTGAGGTATTTTTGGAATTTGATACTATGACTTGATAAATTAATCATTCAATTAAATTATTAACATGCATACCTAATTAACTATTACAAGCATAATCATGCAAATAAATATTTAATAAAGTTTGACCATTCACTTTATGGACAAAAATTGGCATAATTTCAAGTTATTCCATGAACTCTAATTATGCTTCAAGCCCATATAGGTTCAATAATAGTTTCACCACTTTGAAAAATCAAAAGATAAAATATATTTGTACAAATTAAAATATATAAATAACACAAAAATATGAATAACTTAGACGTTAATACCTTTAATGAACCAAGTCAAAAAATACATTTAATGAAAATATAATTAAATAAACTAATAATAAAAATTCAAATATCGAATTAATTATCACTTATATCTAGGGATGCCCGGTTAAAACCGAACTGGGGGTTAAAACTGGAATCGAAACCGCCGGTTTTGGAATCGGAATCACCGGAAACGGTTAAATCGGAATCGAAAATTCGGTTTCAGCGGTTCGGTTCCGATTCCAAAAAAAATAGAACCGGAACCACCGGTTTGGCCGGTTTCTGCCGTCGCAGGGGGTAGGGGTGCAGGCTAGGCTGACACGGCAGGCTGAAACTGCTGGTTTCTGCTACAAAACCGGCGTTGCCGGCGGTTCTTTGTTTTTTTTTTTTTCAAATTCTAATTCAAATTCAAATTTTTACCATCCATTTTTATCTATAAATACCCTCTCATCATCCTCATTTCAACTTACACCTCTTGTATTAACAAGAATTCTCTCATCTCTACGCCCAATTTCTCTCATCTCTATCTCCATCATCATCATTCTAGGCTTCTAACTCACTCCTCTTATGTTAACAAGAATTCACAGTTTTCTAAAAAACAATTGGTCGAGCACATTCTAAATATTACTATAGTATTAACAAGCTTAGCAAGTTAGCAACTGCCCCAAATATTACTACAGTATTAATAAGAGAAATTATGTAGCAGCACATCCAATTATCTTAAAATTTAAGATAATTAGAAGTGCGGATACATAATTTCTCTTATTCATTAGATCGAAAATGGAATTAGGTGGTGTTTGTAATCTTTTAGATTGTTATTATGAAACTTTACAAAAGTTTACCTCTTACGAACTTAGCCCAATTTAGTTTAGATTTTAGAATTTCATTACATTTAGATCTTCCTAACGTAGTACAAGTTAAATATGACTTAGATGTAGCCTTACGTAACCTATTTACAGATTATGAAACAAGGTACAATTATGATCATAAAATTAACACTACATCGAGTAGGTAAGTCAAGATAAGAGAATAACGAGGGCTTTGATTCCTCAATGAGGATACGTAGTCAACTCAATTTAAATTGTTAAAGTCTAACTTTAAGGATTTAAATTGAGCTCCAAGTCCATTTCTTTTTTTTTCATCTTTTTTCCCCCTTAAACTTTGTACTTTATAGTTTATACTTAATGTAATGTAATTTGACTTTGTTGCAATGTGTAAAAACTTGTAGTAAGTTAATAAGTTTGTTTGTAATTTGTAATGTAAATTTTATTTTGTAATTGTAATTTGTTTATTTTATTACTTCAAAAAGTCTTCAAGACTTCAACTTTGTAATTTATTATTTGTACTTGTATTTGTAAATGTAATGTAAACATATACATTTTGAATTATCAATAAATAATTGCAATTTACAAATGTCTACATCTTTGTTACACTTAAATTTGTCTAAGTTGTCGTTTTTTTTTTTAAAAAAAAAAAATCGAAAAGCCAGAACCGGAACCGGCCTCAAAACCGGTGGTTTTGAACCGAAACTGGAACCGGCGGTTTCCAGTTCAAAACCGAAACCGTTTCTTCCCTCCACGGTTTGGTTCTGAAACCGTGAACACCCCTAGAAGGAGCCCACAAAAACAAAAAAAGAACCACAAAATTACAATTAATTTCCAATTTACCACCATGAAAAGAAACATAGAATTCAAGTAGCAAACACAAATCAATGTCATTCCAATATATCAGTTAAAGAATAAGCAATCAATACTAGAACAAAATAGACTACAGAAACATCAGTTGTTTTTAAGCTATAATTCACACATCCCATACATATGCATTCGAGATTACACGAATCTTGACGTATTGATCAGAAGATTTGTCGTCAGAAACATCAAAGTTAAACAATCAATCATCAATTATTATAAATAAAAATTCAATATCCATTTTTATGCGATTAAATTTTAGATTCTGAATATTTTACAAGTGACATAAATTTATTTGAACTTTGGGAAAAAAGGGTTGTCAGTCGTTGCCACCTAACAAGCAGCAAAACTTGTTGTTTTCTCATTTTTATTTTTGAGTTGCTTCAGTTTTCTACATATAGAGTCTTCAGTTGTCAATATCAATGGCGAATTCAGGAAATGGAACTCGTGGGATCGACCACAATGATAAATTTAAAATAAATATAATATTTAAATAATTATTTAAAAAAATATATTACAATTTAAGTAGCAATCTTTTTTGTGCACGATAGTTGATTTCTACAAGCGTCCATACCTCAAAAGTAACCTAAGTAGGCCATAATGTGAACATGTGTTTTGATATAGATACAGACAAGTACCATTATAATGCCTATGTGCTTGTTAGCACACCATGAATATCAATTCACCAAGTCACTAACATGAGTGAACACAGTTCACAAATAACGTGTTAGGTCGATATTGATTGAAAGCTTATGACCATTTGCAGAGTAGAACGTACAAAAATAATTTATTTGATAAATATTTAAACATAAATATTTTCATTTGCAAAATTTGCAAATCTTTATAATGCTTTAAGTCAATGAGTAATTTATACTTATATATGAACATAATAACATTTCTTATGTAATTACGTGAATTGTCTATATTCAAAATTGAGTAATTAATGTTTTCTAAAATAATGATCTCAATTAAGCATACATAGATTACTATATAATTCTCAAATTATATATCCACTTAGTTTAATTACTAAAATAAATTAATCAAATTCAATTTAGAATTTAAATTAATTAATCTCGTTAAGCTTAAGCCTTATTAAAATGCCAAGCTCAGTTCCTTAATTAATTCTCACAACCTCCAAGATTTATATAAGGCCCAACAACACCTCAGTTCACTCTTCTTTCTCTCTCTCTCTCTCCTATGGGTATGTCTCTTTCTCTGTAACTCATTCATATGTTTGCCGCCTTCAAATTGACAAATTCTGCCGCCCGCTGCTAACACCCCTCTCTGACTCAACCATTAAGAGACCAGGTCCGAACAAGTACAAGGAGAGGTGGAGCCAAAGAGCATTCGCCGGGACAGGGCTGTGGGGCGACTGCCTTGCAGCCGCCGCACTGTGGGGTTGGGGGCAACTCCAAGGCCGATCACAGTGGAGTTCTCTGGCCCTCATAGGCTGGCGATGGGGTCGGTTGACCTCCTCCGACCCCACCGGAATCCGCCATTGGTCTATATATATTATTTGTTCTTTTTTCAATTTCATTTTAAAAAGTCGATTTTCAACTAATAAAATAATCTATAATTTTATAATAAGGATTTGTAATTAGTTTAGATAGTGATTGTTAATTACGATTATAAGAAATTTAATACCTAATGATAGAGTAGTTTATACCAGAGGCCGAAGATATCGAATTCGAATTTATTATGGTGCGACCTTTAAATTTAACGTTGCAATTAGAAAAAAATATATATAATAATTTGAATGTGATACAAAAGCTAAAAACGCGGAAGCGGTGCAATTTTAGGGCGTGTGCCAGATCCGATTTCTTGTGCCAACTTTTATGCGAACACTCATATCGATTTATTTTCCACAATCAACGTGCATATCATATTTGGACAGCCAAATAAATTAAACTATTGTTGTAAAATTTGGTTGGTCGCGAGTAATCTTGGAAGCTTTATTTCATAGTGATAAAAACCTTAAATAAAATACATCCGATTTTAAACTCAATTTATTCTACCATACAAGCATTTATATATAGGACAAGGAAATATATTCGAAAGTCAATATGAGCATGTCATCGGGCATGCTTTGTAAGGAATTAACGTGGCACACTAATGCTTTTATAAAAAGTAAAAATATAAAATATTATTTGCTACAATTCTAACATGTAACATTTAGTAATTAATGTGGCACTAATACGATTCTAAAAAATAATAAAATAATATTTGATATAATAATAGTAGGGCATAGGACTACAGGAGGTTGGACCATCCTTTTTCTTTAGCTAAAGTTTGATACAATTCCAACAACATGGCCACCTAACTAACTAGCACTAAATGACAATAGTAATTTGCAATCTATTTTCTCTGCTAACACATGTTGTCAAGTTGCATTTTAGCTTTCTTTGTTTCTTTTCCTTGAGCAAGAGCATTTCATGTTAATTCATTGCTAAGATTAATTCTGCATTGTTGGAAATAGACGATAAGATATATACTTTTTCTTGCATGAATAATTTATGATTATTCACATTTTCTTGAAAAACCATTTTCTCCAGCTAGAGTGCTCTCCAATATATAGTCTTATAGGTCAACGTCATATTTATAGAGGTATTATCTTCACTTAGTTTTGAGAAAATTAAATATAACTGTGTTTATCTCTATTATCTGGTTTGCAAGTTATTGTATATAAATAAAATTTATTCAATGCAAACCTCGAGTAGTGGCTACAAGTTTTCCTCGCTCTAAAAATAATGTTTGTGTTACTAATGTTACACCCCTATACATTTTGTTAACCTTATAATTTTTATTTTGTCAGGAAATTCTCGATAAACAGCCTTTGCAGTCGGATTTTTTTTTTTTACTTCAACTCCCCAAAAATATATATCTGCGTCGGGCGCTTGCGAGATAAGAAATGATATTTAAATAGTATGTGACAAACAAATTATAACTATATAAGCAATGATGTGGACTTTCCATGCTTAACATCTCCATCCATATCATATTACCTAGTTAATTAGCTCAGACATCCTGTTCGAACATTTATTTTGTCATTACTTAAAGTCACAATGTTGGTTTGCAGATACACGCAAAACAAAAAATAATACTAATTTAATTTTAGCAAAAAATAATGACCTTCAAATTTCCGAGGTTATATAATCCACTTACAGTGTACATTAGTTATTGCTAACAAATAAATTAAAATATAAATTTTAATTACCATTGAAAGAATGTATACTCACATAATCATGTTAATTAATTGGAAGTTTAAATGGTCTCGTTCATTATTTTTTGCCAAAGTAAAAGAATGGTCTATGGACTTAAAACACAAGTGACAACAACTCTTCATAACTTTTTATTGCAATATAAGAAGACAACGTCGCAACTCTTTGGGTGTTATTGAGAGATTTAAAGATGAGATCAATCAAATTTGGAGTTCAACAAAGAGCAAGCAACAATAGATTCATATTTTAATGAATTGTCTTAAAATGTTCAAGTGAATAACATATATTCCTGATAATTATACATACTAGGATTTCCAAAAAAATATTATCTTATTATTTAATTGATTAGTGTTTAAATTTGAACTGGTTCCAAGTAGGACTGAACAAATTATTTATTTTATCGAGTATTATGCTATAAAGATTTTAATGTAAATATCCAAACAGAATATAACAATAAAAGTTGGTTAAAATACTAATTATCGAGGTACATTAATAAACGATTTTCGGTACCTCTAAAATAATTTATAAAATCCTGATATTTTAAGTAACAAAAATATAAAATATGTCGCCCTCGAGGTCGGTTAGACTTAGACGTATCAATGATAGTCTATTTATTATGGGGGACTAATTTATGTATATTTTAATGTGATTATTCGTGTAAAGGTTGAATTGATTTATTGATTATTTTGGTTTTGTTAGCATAAAATTGGTTGTAGCCAAGGTAAAAGTCAAGACATTCAAATAGGTAGTTGAAACTTGGAAGGCAGAAAACACACATAGAGAGACATTGATCCCACTCAACCCCAATCACAAGATGGCCAACAAGCCATAAATGCCACTTAATGCTTTAATTATATAATGAAAAATATCTTTTAATATATGCAAAAGGGAAATTACAAAACACGAAGGTTTATAGCGATCTTTTTGTGTTGAAGACAACTTTTTTTTTTTTTTTTTGAATATTGGTATCAATCAACTAGAGGTTGATGGATCCGAGAGAGAATGGGGGCGGCGAGAAGAGCCGAGAGGAAGAGATAGTAGGGTTTGAGAGAAAATTGGATTCTATTTCTTCTTCAAAGTAAAGACTTACAAGACTCTTTATAGAGTTATCTAACCCTATACGGTTCGACTCTCTTGATACGATCTGGGAAAGAACCAACAAAGAAAACCCGAAAAGAAGTTTATAAAGCACTCGACTCGATACCCTAATTTATGGCAACTGTATTACATAATTATGCGGCTTATGCCCTATGCAACTAGCCAGGGGCGGAGCTCAAACATCCCCAACATTTTCTTTTTTGGTTATAATCTTACAAATTTGATTTCTATTTTCTTTGAAAATGATCGACTTAAGCACATTTGTAGTCGAAAATTTGACTTTAGTCTCTTAAAGTTATATTTGTTGTGGCTGTGGTGTAACTAGCATCAAGTCAATCATGACGAGATAACAATGATTATGAATAGTAGTTATTGAGAATCGTATACTGAAACGAAAGTGAAATAATATATAACTTACTAACTACAAGTCAATCACATTATGAAAATTCGATTTTTGTGAACAGTGTACCTCATCTACGAAACTTTACGAACGTACACGAATAAAGAGAGTAGCATGGTTTGGCTCTGGTGCCCCATGCCAGCCAGCCTGCATACATGGCCCCCCCAAAAAACCAGCTCTAGGACTTGTCTTTATTTATTTCAAAAATGGTCCCTTCCAACATATACCCTTTTTACTTATGGGAATTCTTGTACCTCAACTCTCACAAAATTCTTCAACTATGTAAAAAGAAAGTGTCAATAATGCAAATTTCATTCCAAGAATGTATGCATTTGCACGTAGTAAAGTTGAGGAATGTCCATTTCACTAGCTACATTTGTCCACTCACTGAATTATGGATTTCAAAATTTCTTGTCGGAGATTTTTTTTCCTTATTGCTTAATCTTTTATTAATTAGAACCTTTTTTTTTGTGTCATCTTATTTCTTTCGCTGATTGAAACCTCGTTCTAAAATAAAATAATCGCGATTACTGAAACATTGCAGAATAAGTACATGTGAAACTTTATGACCATAGAAAGTCAAGAAAAAAGGAATGGGGAATTCTTGGGTAAAAGGAGATTTTTCTTGTACCAATCTGGCAGTTCTACTGCCGCTGGTCCAAAATATAGCTATGAGATATTTATTATATAATTTTTCATTCTCAATTATATATATATATATATATTAAAAAGTGGGTAAATTTATATATGTGTTAATAACAATTAAGTATATGGAATAAATACATTGGAACATGCTAAGTCACACCCGTCTATATGAAAAAAGATCCACACTATTGGTATTATTCATAAATAATCCAAACTAGGAATTTTTTTAATCAGAAGTCTGTTAGATTGTATAGACGAAACCATTAGAACCAGTTGACTCAACCCAAACTTGTCAACAAGACTTCCACGAGGATAAATAAAAAAATAACGTTGTTTTGATATATATAAAAAACAAAAATACATTTGTGTCTCTTTCTCTTTCTCTTTCTCTACACAATTTCTTCTTATACTCATCTTTCTTCAAGGCAATCACACACATATCTATTAAAGGGCTAAATCCCCACCTCACATTACATCTATAATTAGTGGTATATTCTATATTGTTGAGATAATCAAACAAAAGCTATAGCAGGTGATAGAGAAGAAGACCCAAATAAATAAACAGTTTGATTTTTTATACACGTGAAGGCCACGTCAGTAAGCCTATATTGTTGAGACGTTCGGTTCTAAAAAAATGATGATTTACGTTTTTTTTAATTAATACTAATAGCATGGATAAGTTTCGTGTAATCATATATAATCTAGGTTATTAGCTAAAAAATTAGAAGTATGTGTAATGTGAAGAGACCTAACTCAAGTGACAAGACTGATACACTCAAAGACTTTCCTTAGTGAGAGGTCTTAGGTTCAAATCCCTGCATATGTGCGGTGTTTTTCCCCATCTTATGGTAATGTAGTTGTCCCGTCTACGTGTGAAGTTGTTTGTGTAGTGGTCCCAAGAGTTGTTTGTGTAGTGGTCCCGCCCTCGTGTGGTAAAATGTAGTTGTCTTGCATGTAGTGGTCCTGCTCTCGTGCGGTAAAATGTAGTTGTCCCGCTTGTGTGCGTTGGGAACTATTTTATTTGTTATGATTTAGACCACTTGTAATTTAAAATAAAAATAAAAATAAAAATTAGAAGTGGGTGTAATAAGGGCAATATGTGGATATATATGGGAAAATAGCAAGAAGCTCATAGTGTGCCACGAGACATGCAAAATGGATTGTCCATCCGACATTTATGCGACAGCCAACGTTTCTCAACTACTGTAAGAAGGATAAATTATGAAATAAAACACATTAATTAAATGGGCTCATTTTCCAGCTTGTGTTTGGACCATTTTTGGGCTACACGACAATAAACGTTACGATTTGCTTTTACAAAAACGTAACCAAACACCCATTCATTCTGCACATCGCTTTTCCTAATTCTGGAAATTAACCATTGCTCACTCTACCGTGTTGGAATTGTTTTACTGGTACTTACCTATCTATTTTTTTTTAAATAACAAATAAATATTTGACCGGATTTTGATTTTAAAGACTTTATAAAAGGATTCAAGGATGATCGTCTCCACTTTTGATTTATGGCAAAATAGACACGCTCTAAATTTTTCAATGATCGGAAAAGTATCGTAATATGATTCACTCTGCCATGACAGAAAATTTCAAGAATTTTTTTTATGAATTACTTGTACTTACCTATCACATAATTGCTCATGTTGGTACTGTTGTAATTAAGTTGCGGATAATATCATACATTGTTGGGAGAATGAATATTTAATAGGTTATATATAAATATATATATATACAAGTATTCTGGTATCTTATTATATATTAACAGTCTGGATCATCAGGACCGATCACTGAAACATAAGTTGGATATATATATAGCTTGAATCTGAAAGAGAACCACTAAATAATTAAGTTGTTGTAGGGATCCGCAATTGATAATTACGTTAATTAATTAAGCCGAATTAGTTAGGTTAGGCATGATGGCACACAGCTTTTCGTAATAGTTGCGTTATTTTTGCATAATATTTATCTGTGTGTACTAATTAGGTTTCTTAATTCTTGGCTGAAAATATTCCATGTGACTGCACGTGAGGCTTTTAATTCTTGAATAAACTCCTGCATACGGCTCAATTTAAATTACCCCCAATTATTAATGCATATTTGACTTCACTCATCTTATGGGAAATATGTAAATTAATTAGTAATTAGCAACTTGTTTCTCACATGTCTTCTGATAATTTTACTATAAACTTTATTTTTATTTTTATTTATTTACTTTTTTTTTTGGGGGGGGGGGGGGTACTCTAATGCTTCGGGAGAGATTTGACTTAGATAGGATTTAAAGGGCAGGGCTCGTATTTTATTAAGAGAAAAGTTAATTCTTTATACATCGATTTTTAGTCAATGTAAATCATATGAAATATGTTTTTCCCGTACCGTGATTTTACTTGTATTGACGTCATGAATATAATTTCTTATAAGAAATATCTCATTTATCTGACTCATAATTGTTTAATAGAAAAAAAACCCATCCAACTTTTCACCTTATATTTTTATATTATATCGATTTATTTTTTTAGCATCCGTTGTAGTATAAAAATTTGATTTTAGCTCTCTTAAGTCATATTTTTTGCATTTTTTACAGATAAGAATTTTTTTGTTAAAAGTTGATGAGTTTGGATCTCATTAAAATCTCGTAGATTGAGTGTGTTGCACAAGATTTGTATTGTGCCCTATCGTGCTACACAGAAAATTTAATTGCAGACTGTAAATTATGAGATGTGTACTGAGAGTACAATTTTTTTATCCACTAGTAGTGCCTATATATGCTAATAAAATTTAAATTTTGAGATGAATCATTTATCTGCAAAATAGAACAAAGGGGACCAATAGCATTGAATGATGAAATTGTGGAGACATAGCCGGTGGCGCCAGCCCTGTCCCTGCCGCTGCCACTCTGAATGCTGTCTTCTTTTTTATTTTTTGGAATATTATTTGTTTTTCGTATTATTGGTGGCTAATTTAAATCTCCGCCAAACATAAATTCTAGTTTTAGGAAACAGGAATTAATTTTCATTATCTAGGAAAAAGAGTTTTGAAAAATAAAATCTTAAAATTTGTGAAATTGAACGTATAGCTCATTTTGAAATAAGAAATAACCAGCAAATTTTTTATGTTTGTTCAGTTCTTACCTTAATATAGTAGCGATATTTGATGTATTTATATTATTTTGAATTGGGCCCCTTGTTACTTGGGCTGCCCTGAGGCGGCTTCTAATTCTCGATACTGGATAGTGTGAATTAATTTCGTTATTCAATCTTACATATAGTAATGGGCTATTTGGTACGTATGTGTCGTTAAGATAAAGTATTTTATCTGACTCAAACCAACTATTTGGTGTATAGGATAGGCTATCTCATAGGCCCGTGTTAGGCATAAGGCCTGTCCAAACTCGGTGTAATTCCACTGTTTCGCACCGCTTAACTATCGCACCAAA
This sequence comes from Monilaria moniliformis, assembly GCA_034509125.1. NCBI lineage: Eukaryota > Viridiplantae > Streptophyta > Magnoliopsida > Caryophyllales > Aizoaceae > Monilaria > Monilaria moniliformis. The sequence continues at coordinate 13,834 of JAYDZE010449015.1, forward strand.
TTGGTGCGATAGTGTATCATCATTGATTTTCGTATCCAAATAAGCCTCATATTTTCCATCCATACCCTCTACGCGTGTGGTCGATTTTGCTCCATTTTGGGTTTGGATTTTGTGTTCGTGGTTCGGTGGTGGCCGGTGCTTGTGGTGGTGTGCTATGGTAATGGTGGTAGCGGTGTCAGTGGCGGGCCGTCAATCCAGATCCATGGCCGTTGTAACTCCATGGTCGATTGAGTTTTTGTGTTCATTAGGCCTGCAAAATCGGGTACCCGCACCCGACATTACCAACAATGCCGCACCCGACCCCGACCCCGAGTGACGGATCGGGTACCCGAATACCCGACGCAGGTACCCGTACCCGACGCCGGCGGGTACCCACACCCAATCTCTCTGTTTATTTTTTCCCTATCAGTTAGTTATGGTTACGCAGAATGACTTGAGGAGATAAAATCAAACCAACATTACCAAAGTATCACTGCATAAAGAAGTTGGAGAGCAAACAGAATTATGAAAGAGTAGCAAAATCTGCTGGTGCTGGACTCCTGATGCAGTGCCTCTCTACTCAAAACTACAATGCTTCATGCATATGATGAAGCCACATAAAACTATACAAATTGGGTATAAATGCAAAATAGAGAACCAGAGCAAAAGAACTTGAGAAAATTAAAACCTAACAAGTTAGCCCGGATTTAAAGATTTCTCCTCTTCTTATAAGGCCATCTCCAACAGTCTGATCTAAATTTTTAATCTTATTAATATATAAAAAACCCACGGTACCTGTAAGACTGCTGCCTAACTTCCTGAAGCAATTAGGAAACAGAAGCTCAAGCAACCTTCAACTTGGTGAGGCTAAAAGACACTAAATGAGTCGGTAAATGGAGAAGGCCAATGGAATTTCCCTATCAGTTAGTTATGGTTACGCAGAAAGAAAGAAGAAGAGCCAAAGTCAGAACTCAGAAGAAATCTTAATTGGGCATTAGCATCTGCTTCCCCAGAATCCCCACGGCTCAACAGTCCCCGACTCTCCATTCAACAACAGTCAACAATCCCTCCCCACGACTCACTCCCCAGCTTCTCTCCTTCTCAATCAAAAGATTCACAACAGCTATTAGGCTAATTACAATGTAAATCGAATAATTTTAGAGGGAAAATTGGGAACCCTCTCTGTTATCTCTGCGTTCCTGCGTCTGCCATTCACTATCTCTTGAATGGAACAGTTAATTAATTAATTAATTGGGTGATTAAAATCGGGTATTGTGGGTAACCCATACCCGATACCCGAAACAGCGACATCCTTAATACCCAACCCCGATCCCGCAACTGACAATCACGGGTATCGGATACCCGATACCGGTATTACCTGATACCCGTTATCCGAATTTGCAGGCCTAGTGTTCATGGTTCGATGGTGGCCTGTGGTTGTGGTAGTGTGCGGTGGTAGCGGTGTCAGCGGCGGGCTGTCAATCCAGATACATGGCTGCCGTAACTCCATGGCAGATTGAGTTTCTCTTTTCTTGTTCGATTGGGTTATCGATTTGAGGCTGTGATGATTGTGTTCATATCTGAGCCTATTTTTGTGCTGCAATTCTATGTTCTTGTTGACCTGTATTTCGATTGGTTTCAATTTTATAGATCTGTCATTTCTTCAATTATTGGTTCATCTGATTCTTGATCTTTGGTTTTCGACTTTGATTAGTGGCTATGATGATTTCTGAGCCAAATGTGTTGTTCGTTCCATCTCTTGTGTTCCATCTCTGTTCATTGTGTCTGTGAGCTTCGAACTTGGCTTTTTATTCTCGACATTGGCTTGCTTGTGTGTTTGGTTTATGTGGTTTAATTGTGTTTGATTTTGGGTTCGTTCGCCGGTGAACAAAATCTGACCATCGTGCATGATTTTCGGCCACCACTTTCACCGCTCCGAATAAGTTTCTCGCATTTTCTATCTTGCACCGTCACTAAAGAAGTCACAGAGACCAATGAGGATATTTCATTAGTTAGTCATTCATTAATCATTTCATTAATATTTCATTAATTAATTATTTAAATTAGTTAATGAATCTCTATTTATTAATCATTAGAAAATTATGCAATTAATCAAGTATCTAATTTGATTGTCAAAATATGATAAATTTATTCACATTTTTAATAAAGACAAAAAAATTATTTTACAACTTATTTATAATATAATATAAATAATCAAACATCATATTTATTTTTATCTTAATTTTTATCCTACTTACCGAACAACAACAAAAAAAAATCTTATCTTGTTGCTACAATTGATTTTTATATTAAATTCTATCATGATTTAACTATCTTGACATATCTCATCTAGACTATAAAACAAGCCCCAAATATTATATTATTTTATTGATAAATTAATGTTTCCATCTATGGATAGATGAACATTTCCATAAAAATAATTTTGTTTCAATTTTTTAATTTG
>JAYDZE010449126.1:0-16274 GCA_034509125.1 Monilaria moniliformis
TCCTATATGTTTTTCTCGCATTCTAGTTGTAGGATTTGCATGAATTTAATTTGAATACAATTCCCATATTATTCCTAGAAAGATCCCGGGTAGGAATTCCTTCATTGGAATTTAAAAGTAAACCCCAGCAGATTCCACATATCATAAGGAATTATACGCCATTGTTAAAGCTGTATAAAAATGGCGTCAATATCTTCTGGGCCGCGAGTTTGTGATCCGGACCGATCAACGCAGTCTGAAGGATTTATTACTCCAAGTAATTCAAACGTCGGATCAACAATTCTACATCCGCAAACTAATGGGCTTCAAGTTCCGTATCGAATATAAGACCGGGGGCTTCTAATCGCGTTGCCAATGCATTGTCTCACTGGGACGCAGATACCGAACAACCAGCGGCCGAGCTCTTCACGGCCTACGCTCGCCCCCTACCTACCATTCTCGCCACTATCCGTACGGATAATATGTCACTCCCGGACTTGCGCACTTCGCACGAAGAACTCCTCAATGGTACTGCCCCATCCCATATCTCGGCCCAAGACGGCATCCTCTATTATAAACGGCGCATCTATATTAGCGCGTCCTCCCACGTGCGCGAGCAGTTGTTGCACGAGTATCATGGCTCGACTCTGGCAGGCCATCCGGGTGCGGATCGCAGTTTTCATCGTTTAGCCACGGTCTTTTACTGGCCTAGTATACGCCGTGATGTCCGCTCTTTTGTTGCAGCGTGCCTAGTTTGCCAGTCAAATAAATACTCCACCCAGAAAGCGGCAGGCCTCATTCAACCGCTTCCCATTCCCGACCATGAGTGGGGTGCCGCTTTCTTAGATTTCATCATCGGCCTTCCCCCATCGCGTGGCTATACAGCCATCTTGGTTGTTATGGATCGTCTTTTGAAATATGCCCATTTCGGTGCATTGGCAACGGGCTTTGACGCCCCTCAGGTCGCCCAATTATTTGTGGATATTGTAGTAAAGCATCATGGGTTTTTGTCGACTCTCGTTTCCGATCGCGACGCTATTTTCATGAGTCACTTTTGGAATGAACTATTTAAGCTCATGGCACGACTTTGAAATTTAGCACTGCATACCATCCTCAGACAGATGGACAAACGGAGGTCATGAATCGCGGGCTGGAGCAGTACCTCCGTGCCTTCTCTTGCGACAGGCCCTCTAAATAGGCATCTTTTCTCCCATGGGCTGAGCTCGCACTGAACTGTAGCCACCACGAGGGCCTCGGGATGTCACCATTTAAGGCACTCTATGGCCGCGACCCTCCCCCTATTTTCCCTACCATCTCCACTCGCGCATCTGTCCCTTCCGTGAAGAAAATCTTGCTCGAGCATGCTGACTTACTCACGGACCTCAAATTGCATCTCATCCACATGCAGCATCGCATGCGAGCGCAAGCCAATAAACATCGTCGTGACGTGGTCTTTTCGGTAGGTGACTTGGTCCTGCTAAAGCTCCAGCCGTATCGTCAGCATTCTGTGGCCAAACCCGTCTCGGCTAAGTTCAACCACCGCTACTATGGTCCTTTTAAAATATTTGAGCGCATTGGGGTCGTGGCATACCGCTTAAAGTTACCAGCTACTTGTCGTCTACACGACGTCTTTCACGTCTCGCTCTTGCGGCCTTTTATTTCCCACGCCCACGGTAACGTTTCTTCCGCCACGCCACTACCTGCTGATTTTTTCAAAGGCCGCCCCCTGTCCACTCCGTTGGCTACTTTAGATGCTCGGACGGTGCTGTTCGACGGCGTGCCACAAGAACAATGGCTTATTCAGTGGAGTGATGGTTCCCCATCGGCCACTACTTGGGAACCCATGGATGATATGGTGCGCAATTTTCCAGATCTTCGCCTTGAGGACAAGGTCGTTGCCATCCCCAGGGGAGTTGATATGGGCTCGCCCAATGGCCACATAAGTCCACCCGATCAGCCCATCACAGAGCCCAGATCGACAGGCCCATGCAGGCCTCGATGCACGTGGCTCTGCCACGATGCTTCAAGGACTACGTATAATAGAGTCTAGCCTTTTTATTTATTTCGTTTAATGTTATTGAGTCGAGTGAATTATAAACTCCTTTCTGGGTTTTCTTTTCGGTTCTTTCCCGGGTCGTATTATGAGTGTCGAACCACATAGGGTTTAGTTAGCTATGAAAGAGTCATCGTGAATCGTTTTTTTCAACAAGTAATAGAATAATTTTCCTTCAAACCCTAAGCTTCTTCCTCGGCTACTCTCTATGCCGCTCTTCTTTTCTCTCGATCATGCCAATCTCTCGTTGGAGTGTATCAAATTGCAACTAGATTTTTTGTTGCACGTAATCACTCGATTTCACACTATATTTTTTCTTTTCTTTCTAGTTCGTTTTTTGGCGTCAAATTATTAAGTTTTCTTCTTGTGTTGAACTCTTCTCAACTTTTTGTCGAAATGGCACGTATATAAATTCAAAGTAAAGACAAAAAAGTTATAGTTAAAAGTATATATATAGTGATTTTACTTTCCATGATTGATAAGATTGATAATTAAATATTTTTTTTATTATTATAAGATTTCTTTAATCGCTTCATTTTATGGGATAAGAATGAAGTAAAATTTACTCAAATGATAAAAAAGGGTATCGGAATATACAAAAATTGTAATTCATCAAAGTAAACAAACAATTAAATTATACTATTTTTACGGGGAATTTTATATATAATCAATCTAAATAAGTGTATATGTTATATATCCGAGCTATAAATAAATATGCCCTTAGTCACTTTGCCTTTTATTCTCAACCAATCAATCGTGGCAAATTAACCTTGCAAAGTTTCAGCAAGATTAACATGCGCGTTCTAGTGAGGTTAGCATGCCCAATATTCTGGCGAGGTAACCGTAACTCCATCGATAGCTTCGCCGCAAAATTAGGTCACGGTACCATCACCGAAAAATTGAGATACAGTAGCCTCAATGCCGCATAATAGCATTGTCGAACACAACTGTGTCTATAGTCCAACCATGTCAATCGTGCTAACCGTGCCAACAACAGTAAGTCAACTGTTTACATGTCAGAATATGTGGATCTTTCTATTTTTTATTTGAAAAGTAAAAAAAAAAATTATTATAGAACATGTATTTTTATGAGTGTGGCTATAAAACATATTTAGTTATCCATTTAGGCTACTCTAACCTATTATCACCTATTTTTAATTATTTAGGCTAATTTTAAAAGAAAACGCCCTCTATATGTAATACGTAATACACTTGATATCTGGCGTGAAAATATTGGCAACTAAAGAATGCAGAATCGCCGGTTCTCAAACTGATTGGTTAGATCAGTTTAGGGCATTCAATCGACTGAACAAGGAAAGACAAATTAAGGTTCAGGATTGGTTTAGTAAGTCAATCAGTGGTTCAGACCAAAAATATTCTGTTTATCTCTTTTTTAGTGGTGAAGTGAAGAATTGAGTAGGCATAAAGAAAATGGTTGAGACAGGAAAGGAAAGTAGCAAAAGTTATTCAAGACTGGCGATTTGCACTACCGTCTATATAGTGTGGCTTGCTTGGAGTGAGAGGTCTGCCAAATATGTCATTCCGTGTCAATGCTCGGGAAGTTCGCGTTAAAAGCTGTCATCCTTTTTTATTCACTCATCACCACCGTCCCTTTATTTTACACTATATTCTCTAATACTATTACTGACTTGAACGTTACAGTTTGACAACCTATACGCCGCTGACCAGATTCCGTCTACGATTTCTTTAAGGGACACCTCTACATGTAATTTTGACAACAATTTCTTGTGTGTGAAAAATTTAGTCCAGAATGCTTTATGCCAACAAGTAAAAATAATTAGTAAATACTAACTACTCTCTTGCAATCAAAATTTAATGTCAGCCGAATCCTACTTTTTATGCAATGAATAGTAACTAAAATTGGCCTGAAAACGTAATTTCTACAAAAAAAAAAAAATGGCCTGAAAACTGTCGTAATAAATAAATGCTTGTGTGCACCAACTTTGACCCCATGCGCATATATAAAAGTCGTATTTTTATGAATATGGCTACAAATACTCCTACTTTTTTTTAAATCAAAACTAAGTATATATATTACATACTAACACTTAGAAATTTGGTATAAAAGAAGCTAAACAGAAAGGTGCACATGTTGGTTTCTTTTTCCATTTCGAATCCAAGTATCAAAATCACTTGAACATGTGACAATATCTCACCAAATTTCAAGCCAAATACGAGATCGAGACAATTGTGTAAGATCTCGACAATGCAACAAGGATATTGACTATTATCTTGTTCTTGTAGGTATAACCAGATATAGCACCTTCATTCTCTACTCCCAGACACATGCTAATAGAGAGCATCGGTCTTAGATGCCAACACAGCATTGACAGTGAAACACAAGAACGGCTCGTCGGAAACAATCAGACGAGGTAAAGAAAGGACCGACGAGCATGCGGTCTTCATGGTTCAACCATCAGCAAGCAATGTTCCTTCGGAGAATACAAACCTGTTGGTTACTCCAAACAAGTTGGCAACTTCTAAGACAACTTCTTGGCATGCAGAACCCATTGGTGACATGACTTCTGGAAGAAATGGCATACACTCTGGTAAATACTCTATCGTATCGAAGGATGGAGAGAAGATTGACAATACTGCTCGACAGAAAATAAATCTGCAATAGTTGAAGATAATATATCATCTCTGCCAGTCATCGTATTCCAGATCATATCACAACATGAATTTGAAAAATTGAAAAATGCAGCATATATTCATTCCATTCCGATCATTTATCTCACATAAAAAACAAGACTGAAAAGAGTTGATTGAGTGACATGCTAGGAACACAGGAAAGACGAACTCAAAGTAAAACCTGCTGGAAAGGAATGCTCCGTGAAGTTTATAATCAGGATGAATCAAACTAGCTTGGTAGATTAATGCCTTAGTATAACCGCAAGTCAAGGATCTCACATCACGAAATCTTCAAAATAAATTCAGAGTTCATATTACGTGACAAGTATTAAATATAAGCAAAGAAAAATGAACTACCTCAAAAGGAGTCGCCTCAATAAAGGATCAGTTAAAATTTGATCCCAGACAGGATCAAGACTATCAGCTGCAGCCAAGAATCATCCGAATTTATTTAATGAGGACAAGAGCAATTTCTGTCCTCCATTAGCCAGGTCCTGAAACCCAAGTGTTCCATTGAAATAGTACACAATTATACGAGATAATAAAGATTAATAGAACTTTTAAGCATCATTCACGAATAACTAGATTCATACCTTTTTAACATCGGAGACAGTAAACCCGACCAACAGGGCGAATGTCTGTAGAGGAGTTGTGAGAAAACTGGTGAACAAGCTACTACTAGATTGCTGAGATGATTCTACGGTAGGTGATGTCACTGGAGAAAGTAGAATGGCAGCAGGTTCTCCTTTTTCTGCACCACTCATAGCCTGTAATAGATAATGCTTCAATTAGTTTTGGATGGGCATAAAAAATAAATTGCTATTTCTCAACAAAAGAAAATTCTTTTCGAGCCTTTTCCTACCCATTAGCATCCACAGAAGAGGATACTAACAAAATAATTCCAAATGGAGGTGTAATCCATTTCCCATTTCCCAGGTAGTTTTTGCATCAAGATAAGTATGCCAATCCCAAACATATTGAGAACCCTAAAATATATTTTTACTTAATTGAGTAGGCATATGAAATCATTGATCCATTAAATAATTAGAAAGTTTAATAAATTACGCTATTTTATAGAATAAGTATACTAGTTCACAACTCCAAGCCAACTACTTACACTGATAAAACATAAAGCAAAATGAGTATCATCTGTTACCCTAGTTCTATAAACAGCTATGAGTAATTATTTGCACGGTGCATGAACATAATAGAGCATTGAAACGTTCCAGAAGCAACGATTTCAATTTCAACATGGCACCATTATTATTTATTGGGTTCTGGATATATTCAAATCATACACATCTTTGACATGATGCTGATGACATTGCCCATAACTTCAATTCGTTGGATATGAGCAACATATTTGCAATTTAAACTTGGTGATATGTGACAACATAGTGATACTCCGAGAACTGATAGAAATGAAAATATGAAATTGGCATTGAAATGAGACCTGCATCAGGCTGATAGATATATATATAGAACTTACTGAGAAAAAGCTGGTTAGGTGAAACTTACTTTAAATGCTTTACTATTAGAAAAAGTGGCCTTCTGGTGAAGGGCAATATGTCCGAGGGATATATGCAGTTCATACCTGAAATATAACATTAAATATAACTCAGTATCACAGATTTTAGACACCGAAATAAACAATGAAAAAATGGCCACTCTTTCTGATATGAGATGAAACTTTAGACTGATATACTATATAGTTAGGGCGAGAAGAGGATCAAATAATTTCTAAGAGCATCAGATAAGACGCCTGGAACAATTTCTTTTTATATTTTCGACCTACATGTAAATCATCATTAGATTCATATCGAATACTTGCCCAAGGTTGGTCATATAAACAAGAAAAAGTAAAGAAGGAAAAAGATGATAGAATGCGGACGATATGGCAGCTTCGCAGGAAGAGAGCAGTGCCAATATTAATTATTTCCATTATTATTATTTGTTATTTCTTTGTTATTAATTCATATTGGATCAGCCAATAGGGCATGGGCTTTAGTCTAATATGGTAGCAGTATTTAAGGTTTTTATGTTAGGGTTAGTTTACTTGCAAATACATGAAATTTCGGCATGAACTTTATTTTTTAATCCAAATACACGAATTTTCGATTTCTCTGATATTTACCATACAAGAAATTGAGGAAGAAATCAAAGTAATGTGTCAAAATGAAAATGTAACACATGCTGAATAAATAAATGCATTATAATACTCATCTACCTCCTCCAGCTCCGTGAGGTCCAATATGTAAGCAATCAGCAGTATAACCAGAATGGTCCACACCATCATATCCAGTGGTGGGATAAGTTGGACTGGAGTCAGCGTTGACTGAATGTAACTTAAAGCCCCTCACTATGTTTTCAGTGTAACCAATAGAACTTCCAGCACGGTTTGGAGATGAAATAACATGCGAGCTGTTTCCTGGAGCAAATAAGACGATGTCCATCATTGTTTGACGCTGAGAGATAGGAAGAAATAATGTGCATAGTCTCTGCATAGGCTCCATTACCTGAAGCTGAAAGGTATAGTAGGAGTATTCCATCAGAAGGAAGCTCCTCGCAAACTGTCCCTAAGACCTAACAAATATGTATCGTCACTCTAAAGAGAAAGTTCTGCACGTCCAAATGGATAGTTAAAAATGAAAAATCGTTTGAGATCTCTATGACAGAGAATTGTTTTATTCAGAATAAAGAAAACACATGAGTAGATGAACCTCAAAGTCGTAATAAATGATTGACAACATAATTAGGCATAATAATAGAATGTTCTTAAACAAACCTCAGATTTTTGATAGGCAAAATAACATGAGGTTCACTACTCAGCAGGGTCAGCAATAGGCAGCAAATGAAATAAAAAGATTTTGCTGGTGAATTAGGTTCACGACTCACCTTTGGCATTATTGCACAAAGAGCTATTAACAATGTAAAGTGACACCAAAAGAATTTTACAAATATATCATGCCCTATATAGCTCAGTCACCGATTCCAAAAGGTATATAGTCAAAGTTATTGTTCCAATTCAATTTGCTACTGTAGATAAAGACCCAACCTGCAGTTTTGTGGTGGCATAGAAAAGGAGAACCTCTTGAATGTGAAACTCACCGCCATGAAATGGGTGACCCATGGACGGAATAGGATGGCTTTCCTTGGGTTTGGCGGCAATGTTGGATCAGTAATATCCTGATTGACACGACTAGGCCCTGATGCTCCATTTTGACTGGCACCAGATGCAGGCCCAATGAAGGGAGCCAAGTTTGCCTGATAGAATGAGCCACTGGGTTCCCACTCTAAATTTTGTAGCATCCTAAGGGTATGTTTGATATGATAAATTAGGCCAAGATTAGATTATTATTTATAACTAAATATAGTTATAATTAATAATCTAATCTTGGCCTAATCTATCCTATCAAACATACCTTAAAAGTGTTGAGTGTGAGTTCTGCAAATTTGACCTGATGAACAGCAAAAAGAAACATATGGTAGCTATAGTTTGTAAAATTAGTCACTCAATTTCAATATTCAACAAGCATGGGAATATTTAAGTAACAAATTTTGATACTAAACCACTTAAATATATTTTCATTAATGGGTTACGTACGAACCTCATTAGAATGGTAACTGCACAATAACGCATCTCTTAGCCTTAGTTTTCTCTTCACATCGGTAACATGTGGGAGAATCTGGGTGAAGGTCCAATACAACACTGTATCTCAAAGGCCTGAGATTCATAAAAGCTGTGTCAGCTTTCAGGAATTTAACTATCTCCTGAATGACGAGCTTCCATTCTTTAAAATCAGTTTCCTGGACATATATAAGACCATCATATAGGCCATTCAATGATCTACAGTCAAACTATGGTAAAAGTACATCACTGTCATTGCTATAATGTCCCAGAGATCTTCTATCGTCAAATAAATCCAATGAATATCGCATGGATATGAAGCTATGCATTGAAAAACAAGGTCTGCGTTCCTGGTAAGCACCTCTTTATCTAACACTCAACAACATGAATTGGACTTTGATGATGATTATAGCTAACAATAAATAGGCATTCCATGTAAAAAGGGACCACAAGAATGATTAAAGTAAACTTGATTCAGGTTACTTTCTAAGTTACAAAACTGATCCCAATATGGGGTAATTAGAAGCAACAGGTTTAAATTTAGCTGTCAACTTCCAAAATCAAAAGGTAGACACCAGTGTTGTCAGGGCCACTGGCCACTGGCCGGACCTTGGTCGCCGGCGCCTGACCGTCAACGGTAGGGTAGTCCGCTGACGTCAAAGGGCCATCGATGGAGGTAATTTTGTATTTTTGTTCAAAAATCACGAGGGATGACTGCCTATATTCTTTGGCTCAATTGGTCGCCACCACCGCCATTTGTGGCCGGAAACCAGAGGGGAAACACCGGGAAGGTGATGGGTCGTTGACCGCCGCCCCGATTGGCCGGAATTAGAGTTCCTTTCCAGAGAAACCCTAATTGCCCCACTACCCCCGATCGCCTCAGGCTCGCCCCAAGGTGGCTGGGGCGATTACACCTGCGCCTTGTACGCCCCACGCCCCAGGCACGCTTTTCACAACCCTGGTAGACACCATAAATAATATTGCCTATGCCTTATAGGCTTGTTGAAACATGAAAAGGAACTCTTAATATTTGCAAGTTGATTCATCATATATGAAACTAACCATGGTAGGCATTTTTCTATAAGATTAAAGAATGCATGTGGCATTTGAAGCAGGTCTTGAGAATAAGAAATATACAAATACTCAAATATCTATGCATAATTGCATACATATATATAGATCATAACAATATCAGATAAGTTGATCCAATTCTGCCACAAACCTATGTCAAACAACAACCATATAAAGATATATTAATATTGAGCATGTTCATTGAGGAAATCACCAGGATAGTCCTTTTGGCAAAATTCTTTATTTGGTATGCTCTACAAAAAAGGGCAAAATTCTTTATTTGGTATGCTCAACAAAAAAGGTTCCCAAAATGAGAATTTTTTTTTAAAAAATCTGAAAACAGGAAAAATGCATGAGCCAAATGCGTCTTCACTTAAGTGAAGACGCATGCGGCTCATGCGTCTTCATTAAAAGAAACGACGATGTTTGTGTCACCAAGTTAGACGCATCAGTTGTATGCGTCTAGGTCGGAGACGCATGCGCCTCATCCGTCTCTCCCGTGCATATAATTGCTTCCCATACGCAAAAACAGACACAAAACTCAAACACCAGCACAAAACACAAAACGCAATTTGTTAGGCGATTCTTGGGAAATTCTTGGGCGATTCTCGTTGAAATTCATCAAAAGGTATATTATTCAATCTTTATTGTTACATTTATGGTCTAATTTTGACATTTTGTATAACTCTTTGTATAGTTAGGGTTTATTTAATTTTTAGTGAAGTGATGATATTTTAAGTTAATTTAGATTGATTTAGAAATAATTAGATTGTTAGATATGTTGTGTGATAGGGAATTGACTATTGATATGTTAGAAATTTATATGTTAGAAATTTATCTATTGCCTATTTTGTTAGAAATTGACTATTGTTATATGGAATTTGTATTGTTTGTATGATATGTTTAGTTTAGAATAGGTGTGCTAATTAAATTATATATGGCAGTGCATGTTAGTTTAATATGTATAATTGACGTAGTGTTGTTGCTAGAAAATTGTGTAGTGTTGTTCATAAATTATTGTTGTTGTTGGTAAATTAATCAGAAATATCCTCCTCATCAAACCAAAACCAAAACCAAAATGAAAATCAAAATCAAAATCAAAATCTAAACCAAAACCAAAACCAAAACCAAAACCAAAACCAAAACCAAAATCAAAGTCAAAGCCAAACTGAAATCCAACTACAGTTTGCAAACATAATGCACAACACATGAAATATTGTGTTAGGCTTCAAGTTAGATGGGATTAATTACCCTCTCTAGACCCGAGCGGTCGAGGAAAATCCAGCCACATGACGGGGGTTCCTCCTCCACAGCCGGCCGACCCAACATTCTTACAGTGGGAGAAGAATAATCTCATGGTGTTCTCGTAGGTTTTGCATAACATGGAAAAAAAAACTTGTGAACAACTTTGCCCAACATCAAACGACAATGGCACTTTGGAAAAGTTTAGAAGTTAACTATGGGAGTGATGCCAACCCTCTTTAGATCTACGATCTGGAGGTCAGAGCCAACAAAGTCATTCAAGGGCAGAACACACTTGAGGAATTCTGAAATGAACTCTAGAGCATATGGATGGGTATCAACCGACGACAACCCAACCCACTCAGATGTTGCGTGGAAGAAACAAACCGATATCAAAGGCTCGTTGAAACACGGTGCTTTTACCAATTTCTGGCCGGCCTCGTGATTGTTTCAACCAAACCAGACAAGAAATACTCAAGGAGACACCAAACCCGACGACAGAAGTAGCGTATGCCAAAGTAAAGAGAGAAGTGACACGACTTCAGATTCTAAAACCCTCTGGTACCACCACCGTCATCGGGAATTGGAACCGAACTAGTGTTGAAGCACCGACTCGTACACCCGAGGCCACCACCACCTCCTCATCGTTCTGGCGGTTCAACATTGCGGGACAAAGATGAAATGACACATGTTGTGTGTGCTCATTGCGGGATGGCAAGGCATACAAATGATTAGTGCTTTGAACTGATCCGATATCCATATTGGTGGGGCGAAGGCAACAAAAAATCAAAGGGGACAAAAGGCAAAGCCGCGGTAGCGGTAGAAGAGGCTCCTAAGGCTGAGGCGTCCGTAATGGTGGATGTCCATGAGACCTTCTACACCACTCACAACACCAAACTCAAGGGGAAATCGGTGGAGGTACCGGATATGGGCGACATAAATTATGAGATGGAGGCGGTGAGGGACAACTCTAAGGCTTGGAGAGAGAGAGCCGAGAAGGGGACATGTACTGGTTTTGGCTCTCAGCTAAATCTTCATACTCTCTCAAAATTACATTTGTTACCTCGTTTCTAGTGAAATTCCTCATCATTTTTCTAAATTACAACTTCAACCCCATAAATCAAACATATCCTTAAACAATCCATTTGTATGCCAAAATCAATTTCAAGCACTTAAATAAAATTCTATTGCTTGCAATACTCAAACTGTGGATGATATTAGGGATAATAATTGGTTTTTTGATTGTGGAGCTACTGATACTATGATATATGATGCCTTTGATTTAGTATCTTTCTCTGAACCCCAAAAATTGCACATTCAAATAGCTTGTGGCAAGTTAACTCCAGTTCTAGAGGCATGCACTGTTGAAATTACTCCCTCAATGAAAGTGTCTAATTGCCTATATGTTCCCTCATTGTCACATAAACTTTTATCCGTTAGTCATATCACAAAGGAGCTAAATTGTATTGTATTGATGCATCCCCACTTTCTCTTACAGGATATCAGGACGGGGGAAATTGTTGGGCATGACACTGAGAAACAGTACTTTTACTACGTGGATGACATTGTGAAAAAAGGAGCAGTGATGCTAACTCACGGATCCACAAATCGGCTAGCCTGGCTTTGGCATAGATGACTAGGACATCCATCCATGGGGTATTTAAAACTCATTTTCCCTAATTTAGTTCCATCTCAACCTATGCATTATGAAACTTGTAGTTTAGCCAAGAGCCATAGGCAAACTTTTAAGCCTAGCGCAACTGGGGCAACTTCAATCTTTTCCCTAGTTGATTTTGGCATTTGGGGCCCTGCGCCTAATTCTAGTGGCCAAAATCTCAAGTATTTTGTAATCTTTGTTGATGATTGTACTTGAATGACTTGTCTCTATTTCTTAAAGAGTAAATTTGATGTTTATAAAAAATTTGTCCTGTTTTATACTATGATCCAAACTCAGTTTCAAACTTCCATTAAAGTTCTTAGATCAAATAATGGAAGGGGGGAGGGAATTTGTTAACTCATCCATGAGTTGGATGAGTCAATTTGTCAAGAAAAAAACCTTATCTATCAAACTACTTACCCCACATACCCGAACAAAATGGAGTGGCGAAAAGAAAAATTTGTCACCTCCTCGAGATGACTCGAACTCTTCTTATTGAATCCAAAACACCCAAACACTTTTGGCCTGAAACCTTAGCCACCTCTGCATACCTCCTAAACCGACTTCTCACTGGGATCCCCCAACTCAAAACTCCTATTGACATCCTTTCAACCTATGCCACAATACATCATTCCATCATCCTTCAGCCTCGTGTCTTTGGTTGTTCTGTATTTGTTCACATTCACAAACACGAAGGAACAAAATTTTCACCGTTTGTGGAAGATGGAGTCAATAAGAAAGGGTATTGATGTCATGATCCTAAATCCCATCACATTTTTACCACACTTAATTGTGACTTCCTTAAAACAGAATAGTTTTACCATTCCCACCTTCGTGGTCAGAGGGAGAGTGTGCGTGACTCCGACTCCTTAGGTGGTTGCCTATGCCAAATCCAGACCAACAAGAGTTAGTTAACTATTCCGCTGCGCAACCTTGTGAAATGGAAACCTACACCAGAATCTCTGCCACTTCTGATACCTGAGGTAAGAGATACTGAACCTTATCAAGTTGATACTGATAAGCTTGAGGCTACACCTAAATTTAGGGAACAACCTGAGATAGCAGCAGTAGATGGAGACACCGAAAAATATATATTGACACCAAGAAGTACCACGGGTGTTCCTCCCAAAAGGTATACCCCAGATTAGAGTGCGAGAAAATCAAAGCACTTAGTGGTAAATATCATCAAGGGGAGCCTCACTGAGACAGCGAGGGCCTTCGAAGCAGCTTTATATGAGGAAGAAGAGATACCATAAATAGTGGAAGAAGCATTAAAGCTAAAATGCTAGAAGAAAGCAATGCAAATGGAAATTGAAGCCTTGGCTCGGAATTGTACATGGGAGAAATGCAAGCGACTAGAAGGAGTGCAACATGTAGGTTTCCAATGGATCTTTACTATCAAGAGAGGACCAGATGGATTAATTGAAAGATATAAGCCTCGACTGGTAGCTAAAAGATACACTCAGACATATGGGGTAGACTCTGTATAGACATTCTCACTTGTGGCAAAGATGAATAGGGTTAGAGTATTACTCTCAGTTGCAGCAAACCGAGATTGACCATTTCACCAATTCATTCTTACATGGTAAACTAGAGAATGAAGTATACATGGAAGCACCACTAGGTTTCTCGGATGAGTTTGGAACATGAGAAGTGTGCAAGTTGAGGAAAATATTGTATGGCCTGAAGCAACCACCTAGGGCATGGAATTTTGCTCCAAGCTGATCACTTGGAGGCTGGTCTTCGAATTGTGAAGTACTTGAAGAGTTCTATTGGACATGGAATTTTGCTCCAAAAGCACAGACACCTGGAGATACATGGCTACACAGATGAGGATTGGGCAGGCAATCCCATGGATCGAAGATCCACTGCAGGTTATTTCATTTTTGTTGGTGGAAACCTAGTGACATCGAGAAGTAAGAAGCAGAAGGTAGTAGCACTTTCAAGTGCTGAAGTAGAATTCAGAGGAGTAAAGAGTGGCTTGGCTGAAATATTGTGGTTAAGGAAGCTACTTAGCAAGATTGGTTTTCCACCAACACAGACGTGTCCGATCTATTGTGACAATAAGGCAACAATCAACATATCTGAGAATCCGGTTCAACATGATTGAATCAAACATGTTGAAATAGATTGACACTCCATCAGAGATAAAATTGAAATGAAGATAGTAGAATTGGCTTACATTTGATCTAAAGACCAACCCGCCGATATTTTAACCAAAGCCGTTAACTCCAAGAGTTTTGGTGAAGTTCTTGACAAGTTAAGTGTCGGTAACCCGGTCACTTAATCTGATGGGGAGTGTTAGAAGATGTATTAGAAATAACATAGCAGACAAAGATCAAGGAAGGGACAAGAGAATAAGTACATTTTACCTCAAATAATAGTAGGGCTTTTGTAATAAGAAACGTACAATCCCAAGATAAGATGCCTTCCACTTATGTCAGAAGCATTTTGAATATAGCTTAGGGTGAAAGCTTTGTAAGACAACAACAATCCATGAAACAAAAATAATCTTCTCTGTCCTTCCTATTGTAATGGCTTCTATCATCTGCTCCAACTTCCTGATCCATGTCTAACAGGGAGTTCATTTGTTGTTTTGACATAATATTTTAGTCGGGGAATATATTGATAATTGATACTCTTGTTTGCTTTTAAAACATTGGAATTTCAAAGTTGTAGTTTCCTTCTTAGTTAAGTTCTCTGTATAAAGTCCAGAGGCAAGCAAAAAAAATTGTTTTGCATATTATTTTGTTTCTGTAGCATTGTTATTTTTCCATCGTTCATTTACCCCTTTGGTGTTTGATGGCAGCGTATTTGGTGCAGAGAACAGAAAAACTATGAATGATATTGTAATTGATGAATCGCTGAAACTGATCGTATTAGGATTATGTTGAAAAGACTGAGGAGTTGCAGTCTTATGTTGATATGGTAAAATATTTCATACTTTCTTCAAAGCTTTGAGCCTGTTGATATTACCAATCCTCTGTGATGAGACCTGCAAATATGATATTTCTGGTAAACGAGATCCTCTCGTCTAGTGTTCCATCTCCCCTTCCAACCATGGGACGTGAATTTTGAATGTTACCTTCATTTTTCATAATCATTTCTAGTAGGAAACTATATGGTATTGTTAAATTGCATGAGATTGCTTTGTTTCAGATGGATTGGCTATATCTTACAAAACTATCTCCAGGAATGTGGTCTTCAGACTTTGCAACTTATGGAGTAAAGTTAGAGCTTCCATCTTCGGAGTGTTGGCAGGTGAAGAGATTCACAAGGCCTGGTTGTTGGGCGGAAACCTTGGATGCTGCATTGAGCCTCCCTTACATATGGACGGTAATTCTATCACTCTGAGAATTATGGGATGTTATAATTATTCTAATTATAGGAAATTTGTGAACTAAACAAACATCTACCTTCTTCATTTTCAATTATTTATTTGTTTCAATCGTCATTTTTATCAACTTTTCTTTTAGTCCTATAGTTGATCTTTAATTATCGTGGCACAATTTTGATTTCCTTTATATCGTACAAGTTTTAGAAGGAGGTAATTTGTATGAACGGATTGATGGAATGAATGAAATGAAATTTTGCATGATTGTTACATCCTCAGAATGAGCACTGAAACGAAATAGTAAGTTATATCTTTTTTCTTATTAAATAATTCTTTTGTATAATCAAATTTCCATAAACTAATATATTAAATCAATTGTAGTGGCTGATATTATATAGTTACCTTATCCTTACTTGGATTCCACTAAAAATTATATATTCAAATAATAAACCTAAAATGATTAAAGTAATATAAGATCATATATTAAATTCTATTTACAATGGAATCAAAAAAAAATTCAAACCATTTCGCAAGAAAAATATATATATATATAGTATAGTAGTAATCAAACTAATATATTAAATCAGGAACGTACGCCGTTGCCATTATATGACAAATGTAGCATTATACGTATTCTAGAATAGCATTGTGCATGTAA
>JAYDZE010449237.1:0-16273 GCA_034509125.1 Monilaria moniliformis
AGTCATGGGACATAGGTTGTTCGATATGGCCTCAACTAGAACATATAGACCTGACAGGTATAATGCCCAATGTTATTCTCTGACTTTCATGTGAATTTGATTTATTTAGCTGTCTGATTTCATCTGTGAACTAGAACATAAATTACGAATTTGTTTTACTCAATGCTTTTGTGTTCTGCCCCGAGTCCCATAACTTTTACTGGGATGCTGGGGAACATGGTGTTTCTTGATCTTGTTTTGTAAAATTGTTTCCTCGTCAATAATTTTTTCCTGTACATTTGCAGGAAATATCTCACTGAACTCTTAAATAGCACCAGAGATCATATTTACCATCCTCCACGCAATTGGACTCTTGCTGTAAGAGAACACCTCAACAAAAGCATGGGAGAAGATGGCATTATGAAAGGGTTTCATCAGGTGAAACCAAAGTCATTTCTTTCGCACCCCCTGCCCGAGTGTTTATGCACAACCATCAAGCGGGCTGATCTCGTGCAGCTGCAAAAGAGCAGTAAATATAAAATAATATACGAAGGGCAAGATGAGTGCCCTCACGGAATTGCACGAGGTCTTGATGTGGCCGGATCACGAGAGAGCAGCGATGATGATACTGAAACACAAGAAGATGAAACCGATACAGATATTTTCGAATCAGATGAGAATAGCCAGGCCGAGATGATCCCCTCCTTGGAGCAGGACGAGGAAATGGACCCTGATGATTAAGTCAAAAGAGTCGACATTTTCTTGAAGAGCATAGCTGATCGAGACAGCAGCGAAGCATTGCGATTTTGGTAGGCTTCACTTGTCGAGTCATACACAGGTTTTGGATATAGCTCTAGTCGAGTACAAACTTATTTTGCTCGATGATAATTGATAGAGAATACAGCATACAGATTTCTTACACACAACTCATAGCAGTGTACATTTTTCCATCAGTTCAATCAGTTAATCAAATTGATAATCAATATGTGCTCAGTGAATTGGAAAGGTGTTTGAGATATAATACACATATCAAGATATGAAATGAATTCACTGTTCAAATTTTAACGAGAATCGAATCAAAAAAAATTCAGTAAAAAGTGACTATGGTGTCTCAACTTTATCGTTTGTTCAAATTTTAATCAGAACCGAATCAAAAAAAATTCAGTAAAAATAGACTATGGTGTCTCAACTTTATCGCTTAAGCTAAGTTTCATCAGGTTTTCTTATCAAGATTTATTTTTTTAAGTTTATGTATCAAGATTTAGTTTGTTTATTTTAATGTGTTAGTTGAAATCAAATCCACCCTTGATTTGTTTGAGGAAGTTACACTTTTGCTACGCCAATCACATAATGATAGGTTTCTATCATACACTGTTTGAGTTGGAAAGATGCATCCAAGGTAAAAAATAATCTAGAAAGTGACATGGATTGCCTCATGTAATGTGAGACACGCACAAATCTGATTGGATGGTTTTGATTGTCCTATTTTGCGGGACAATCAAAAAAATAGTACTCATGTCCGCTATTAAATGACTCATTTTGTTATTTTAAAATGATCATTATTAAATGTCTCATTTCATTTTTACTATTTTTGATAAATTGATTCAATAATTTATTCGACTCACATTAAATTATAAAATTAATATAAAAATAGAACTCATATTTCATCCACATTACTTCACATTCTTAAAACTCGTGCTGATCTCAAATGGGAAAAATAATGGCGGATAAAGGGAGTATATAGGAAAACTATTAAATTAAATGAGTTGTAACTCTATAACTCACATGACTTTGAATATCAACCTTTTAATATATATTTCATATCATATAATCTAGAAATTGAAAAGAAAAAAAAAATTAAGCACTCCCTAAATTTTGATTCCTAAAGATAATTGATTGATTGATTTATTTATTATTGTAAAAATAAAAAGACAATTGATTAATGACCCAAAATTAAGTTTCACATATATTTGTGTCTTCATTAAATACTTCATAGAAATTGACGGGGGAAGTTGTTTGCGTGTTGCGATTCATATCCTAACACTACACGAAATAAATATAATTTATTATTGGATTACTTTTAAATTGGATTACTTTTATAATTAGTGTCCAAATAAATAATATTTTATGTATATCATAATTTTCAACGAATTCAAATTCTGGCGAAATTAAAATTGATGTATCATCGAAAATTGGCGACATGACATCAAAATGAATAATATATAAAGAGAGAAATGACTTAAATATATTATTTTATTTTTGTGGTTTGGTTAATATGATAGTGAAAGAAGAGAAAAATAGGAGTAAGAGGTGGAAATGATGTGTAAAAGAAAATAAAGAAGTATATATATTTTTTATTTTAATAATCAAAACGATGTCATTTTAATTATCAAGTTCATCACGTCATTTATTCTGATGTCACATCGTCAATTTTTTATAGCCAGCGTTTGAATTCGTGAATATTTTCGAAATATATTAACATCCATGCATTTAGACATCAATTTTAAAGATTTAAAAAAAAAAATCCAAATTCACACACTCCATTACTCCAAGTATGATGGAAAAGATCATGGAAAGTGATCTAGAAAAGATTATGATCACAATCCCACTACTTCTCCTAGCATTGTTGTTGATCATCAAGAAACTCAAACCCCAAACTCCACCACTTCCACCAACCCCAAATCCATGGCCGATCTTCTCCACCATCCATCACTTCCTCCACCCACTCACCCACACCTCTCTAGCCAACCTCGCTCGATCCCACGGCTCTCTAATGCACTTCAACCTCGGCGCCCGTCGCCTCATCGTCGCATCCTCGCCGGCCGCCGCCGCCGAGATCCTCAAGGCCAACGACCGCGCGTTGTCGGCACGAGACGTGCCCCGCGCCGTCCCGCTCTCTTCGCCCCAGATCGAGAGGCTCTCCTTCTGGGCCGACCCCACGTCCTCCAACTGGAGAAACACCCGAGCAATCTGCCGGTCGGAGATCTTCTCGACGGCGGCGCTGGAGGCGCGGGCGAGGGCGAGGGAAAAGAAGGCGGCGGAGATGGTGGAGGAGCTGAGGTCGAGGGAAGGGGCGGCGACGGACGTGGGGCGGCTGGTCTATGCCACGGTGGTGAATATGTTTGGGAATGCTTTCTTCTCGAAGGATGTTGTTGGATTGGATGATGAGTTAGGGTGTGATAGGTTGAGAGGGCTTTTGAGGGGGATTATTGGCACCATTTCCACTCCGAATTTGTCGGACTTTTTCCCGTTTTTGGGGGTGTTTGATTTGCAGGGTTTAAGGAAGAAGCATAGGGAGCTTTCCAGCAGAGTTTGGGAGATGTGGGGACCACTTGTCGAGGAAAGAAGAAGAAGGTCGGAATTCAGACATGGTGATTTTTTGGACAGCTTGATTTGCAGAGGTTTTGACAATGATCAAATCAATCATTTGCTAGAGGTTTGTTCATTTGACCTCTCTCTCTCCTCTCTCTCTCTCTCCCTCTCTCTCTCTCTCTCTCTCTCTCTCTCTCCCCCCCAATCTAATTTGATTTTTTAATAAATTTTGCAATTTTTGTGCCAATAAAATAAATAAGTTGTAACAGTTCATAAGCAATTATTGTAGCTAGTACACTAGCAATTAATCACAATCTTTTATTAGTTAATATTGACTATTATGTTCTTACATGCTTACACAGATTTCCAATGACTAAAATTTGTGTAATATTGTAAATAATATTGTTACATAAAATTATAAATTTATTTAACAATTAATGATACTTTTACACGAATTTTGACTACTATTTTCATATTTTTATTAACATGGTATTTTCTATTACTTTATGTCATTGGCTACTTTAGAGTGCTGCCTCATTTAAGAAACTAGTATTTCTCTCGTGCGATGCATAGATTTTTAATTTGCTTTATGTATCTCAGTGAGTGAGTTTCAATAAACAAGTATATATGCGTGATTAATATAGTGGAATGATATAGGAGTGAAATCATTTTCTGTCTATTTCAATTTCAATAATCAGCATATATCTCCATTGATATATAGAGAACTTCCAAAAATGAACGATACACATCACACATTAATTATTCAATTAAAAATTCCACATAATTAGTAAAAAAAAATAGTAGCCATCTTTGTAAAAATAAGAAATTAGTAGTTATACTTGCCAAAATACAATTAATAGAATTTCATGTGTTATTTCATTTTTTAATTCCAAAAAGTATATTTCTCCTAATTACCTCATGATCTACATCAGGATCTATTCACAGCAGGCATAGACACCACAACCTCAACAATCACAAGAACAATGGCAGAGCTGATCGCAACTCCCCAATCCCTCACAAAACTGAAGCAAGAGCTCGACGCCTCATTCCCAACTCCCCACATCGAAAACCTGACATACCTTCAAGCCTGCATCAAGGAAACCCTAAGGCTGCACCCGCCGGCGCCGTTGATGCTCTCCCACCGCGCCAGCGAGGCGTGCCGGGTGATGGGCCACGCCGTCCCCGAGAACGCCCGAGTCCAGGTCAATGTCTGGGCGATCGGGCGCGACCCAACCGTGTGGGACGAGCCGCTAGAGTATAGGCCGGAGAGGTTTCTCGGCCCATCGGCCGTCGACTTCAAAGGGAACGATTTCGAGTTCTTGCCGTTTGGCGCGGGGAGGAGAATCTGCCCCGGCATGCCCATGGCTGCCAAGATTGTTCCCCTCGTTGTGGCGTCGTTGGTTCATTTTTTCGATTGGACGTCGGGTTCGAAGGGAGCTTTGGATGACGGGTGCCTTAGGGCTACGTCGCAGATGAGAGGGCCGATGCTGCTCATTCCTAGAGCTAGAAAATGATGATCAATGAATTCACTTGTTGAAAAAACTAAATAAAAGTTGACAATTTATAG
This sequence comes from Monilaria moniliformis, assembly GCA_034509125.1. Lineage (NCBI taxonomy): Eukaryota > Viridiplantae > Streptophyta > Magnoliopsida > Caryophyllales > Aizoaceae > Monilaria > Monilaria moniliformis. Next base: position 4,859 of record JAYDZE010449237.1, read on the forward strand.
CGTCAGCTGATGATTGGTAGAGACTGAAATCCTCCGATTTCCGACTTTTCGATCTTCGAAGCATTGACTCAGTAAAGACCAAAGCAATTTCAACAAAATTTAAAATAGAAAAAAAAAGAAAAAGAAAAATTGGTAGAGACTTAAGCCCCTCTCCTTTTTTACCGGGTCCGCCTTGGATTGTATGGGAGAAGGAATGTAGGATATATAATATATGATGCTAGATAATAAAGTTCGTCTCGGTTGATTTTTTATACTAAATTCTTATTTTTATTAGAGTAGATCTCTAAAATGTATAAAATGAGATAGTAAAGATTAAAAAAAAATCACTAACATTAAAAAGAAAAAATATAATTATATTTACAATTTTATTTCATATTTCATAACTATGAATGCTTTCGATTGTGAATTAGTGTCCGGGGGGGCCCGAGCCATCAGTGAGATACCACTCTGGAAGAGCTAGAATTCTAACCTTGTGTCAGGACCTACGGGCCAAGGGACAGTCTCAGGTAGACAGTTTCTATGGGGCGTAGGCCTCCCAAAAGGTAACGGAGGCGTGCAAAGGTTTCTCTTTTTGTTTCGATTCACAAATGTGAGTATTTTTAGTTGTGATATGATTTTCTTAAAAATATTTCACATCCCCAAATACTCTCAATTGTGAATAAGTGATTTTTGGATATAATTCACATGCAACTAAGAATATTTTAGTTATGAATTAGTAGTCTTTTGTTATAATTCATAATTGAGTCAGTTCTTAATTGTGAATTTGTATTTCATTCTTTTTTCTATAATTTACAAGTCGAAATTATCTTGATTGTGAAAGTATTTTTTGCTATAATTAACACAAAATATATTACAATAATCAATGAAAATCAAATAACTGCAAGATTGAATCGATACAATGAACATGTTCCCAATATGATAAAGTTACATACACATTTAATAAATTTACGAGGCCTATTTGTGTTTTGTGCACGTAGATCCAAATAATTAGTTATTTTTTTAGTTATAGATCCAAAATTAACTTACGATAAGGCATTGTACAGAAGATCTTACAATACAATTTCATAAAATTACAAGTTCGTACTTTCAATTTGGACTCGAACTGAAATTATTTGCCGTTGGCTGTCTTTCGTATAATAAATTAGGATTCTTATTAAATATTTGGACTAGTAATTTAACATATGGAAAATTATATATTGATTCATATACAGAAAAAATTGTATCGACCAATCTCTCCCACATCGGTTAGAATGCTATAATTTTGTCTATTCATATATGCAAAACTTACATAATGTCTCGCCGAGCCTTGTAACGGAGGCTTGTGACCCACGTGGGGGCATTAAAGTAGTTGAACGTTGGACCAAATCACTCAGCTGGGCTTCGGTCAGCTCTTCTGGCCTGCCCGTTCCAAGCGGTGGAGTTGGGCTGTGTGGCCCGTTCGAAGGGACGGGTCTCATGGTTCCTAAAGTGGAGGGCACCGCGTCAGGCTGGTTTCACAGAGCAGCGTTGAACTTCCCGCTCTCTGCAGTGGAAGGATTACAGGCCAGTGCTGCTCGGGCCCATTCAAGCTGATTTGGTTGGCCCAATTGAACAATTACTTTTTATGTTTTGTTTGGTAGAGACTCATATTAGAGTCAAAAGGCTCACAATCCTAAACTCATTTTTTTAAATCATCAAACATACTTGTAAGAGAAAACAACATTGTGTACTAGTTGGATTGTCTTTTCTAAACTTATTTCTCTTAAAAAATAATGAGCATACCTATTTCTAGAGGTTTTAGAGATGATCAAATCAACCACTTGCCCTTAATTATTTTATTTAGTTATTTTTACTTAATTAAATATTAATTAAAGATGAATCATCTTTAATTGAATTCAATTTCGTATTCATCTTTAATTGAATTCAATTTCGTTAATATTATTAAAACAGTACTCCCTCCATCCGATAACATATGATCCCCTTTGGGAATGGCACGGGTTTTAAGAAATTTGGGTGGAAAAGTTAGTGAAATGTGGATCTCACTTTATATATTAATTTTATAATTGAATATGAGTTAAATAAGTTAGTGGATTGTACGATCCATTTGCCAAAAATAGTAAAAGTCAAATAAGACATGTAATGGCAGAATCGCTGACGTCTCGAAATAGCAAAATGAGACTTTTAATGGCGGACGAAAGGAGTAATATTTAACATATAATTGTGGCCGCCCACAAGAACCCGACGCCGCATTCGACAGTCACAGCAATAATCTGCCCCGGAATGAGCATGACTGCCAAGATTGTCGCCCTCGTCGTGGCGTTGTTGGTTCATTTTTCCGATTGGTCAGCTCTTGTGCCGACCAATGGACCGTTACTTCTCGCTCCTAGAGCGAGAAAGTGAACGTTTTACTAATCATGATATAACGATATACATGAAAATGCTTTAGTAAACAACTAATCATTTGTGCTGACAATAATTGATAAAACTAACTATTTCCAATAGTACAGAGTTAAATTATTTTGATGTATAGAAAGCATGTTTGAGAGCGCTTGAACAAACATGCTGACTTTGTTAGTTTTCACTTTTATTTTTATTTTTTATAATTAATAAAAATGAAAATGAGACCATATTTAATTTATTATTTTGACTTTCAACGATACTATAGAGGAAATAGTCTTACTAAAAAGTACTGGAAATACACTGAATTATTGGAAAATAAAAATATGGAAACACAAAGGAAAACCAGCCAATTTGGAACCACCCCAGGTTCAATTCAATGATGTTGGGTATACCAATCATATGTATGTCGACATAGATCCATATACATGTAACAAATTATATAAGACCATGCTCAAGAGAAACACTCACTGTCTGAAAATGCCGTGATGTTTCCAACCAAAGACGCATCCAAATATGACTTTCAATTAGAGTGAGAAGCTTAACCTGTAGTCTTAATATGCTATATTAACTCCAGATACAAGGCTTCTTGTTTGCTGGTCAGACCCAGTTCGCTCAATGTCGAGCTACTCTCTGCACCGCTGAAAGCTCGCCTAGGATACGGTCTCACCTAACAACATAAATATCCAGACAATCATCACAACCAACTCTACCATGACCTGGTCGAGATTGGTAAGATAAAGACCAGCACAAGTAGGAAGAGCGCGTTTATATATTTACCAATCTATAGCTGCCTGGTTTGACCCCTCTGCCGATATCAATGAAGTCGAGAAGGTACTATAAGATCATTATAAAGAAAATCAAGTCAGCTCACAAGAAGAAGATAGTATATACCTTATACTGTTATACATTAATGTTATTAGCAATGCTATATCCAAGCATATTCTAGCATCGTTATCCAAGTTCCATGAGAATCTATGCTTCATCATATTACCTGCAGCTTGTCCGACTTCTGAAATCGTCGTCCTCTCCTACTCCCGTCAGGCATCCGCACAAGAAGTGTGATAGCGTTCTTATCATCTGGTGCTGATTCCTTAGGAAGGGCGGCTTCTTTTGCTGCCAATTGCCTCTCAATTTCCTAGTGCACAGTAAAAATGACATGTATGAGTTATGAGGATATGCAGAAATACCCTACCAAAATTATTATTAACTACATGAGCAAGAATGGCATCTTTAATTTGTAAGATGAACAAACTTCATAATGAAATAATAATAACAATTTTTAATATGTATAGTGGCTGGTTATACGTGAGTTGCAAAGTTACATGTCTGAATTTATGTCTATTTCCAAGTTTCAGCTAAGCACAAAGAATTTGGTGGTAAATTTTCACCAGGAAAGTTAATAAAACTAATCTCAGTGACCTTCCAACGTAAGATACTTCCAGCTAAACGACTGTTATTATATGAGAACTGCAACAAACATTGAATTTTGAGATACAGATTACCACAAGAAAACCTAAGGAGGTGAATTTCGAGTTTATACGACATGATACTCGTAAAACTGAGGTAATAAGATCAAAACTAGCCACATTGCATAATGAATGAGTAAGTAATGATGTATGTTAGGTCAGAAGAATTAATGTATGATAAGGATGCACACATAGAGTTGCTACATGTGTTTCATTCATATGCCAATCAATGCAAGCTACCTCTTCTTCCTGCAGTTGCCTGCGCAATTCATCCTCCTTGTGTCTCTCTTCAGCAACTGCAGCTTCAGCTTCTTCCTTAGCCTTCAATTCCTTCTCCCTGTCAGCTTGTAATGCAGCAAGATACTCATCATCCTGCAATTTAAAAAAGAAAAAAAGGAAGCCATCATATAATTATACTCGCGCACAAGTTAAACACCACTAACCACCACTCGGGCACACAAAGCAAAACCTGTTGTTCTCGTATCAATCTCTGAGCAGTAAGAGAAGGTGATGGAGGACGAGGTATACTCCAGGGATTAGGACCCACATCTCCGTGTAAGCCATTCTGCATCATCCGATGAGGAGCATGAGGAAAATATCCAATTCCTTCAGGTACACCACCAAACATTGCAGCCTCGAGCATTACAGCTTCGTCGTGCTCCACAGATGAGATGCCACCCCACTTCATAAAATTACACATGCAAAAGCAAGAAAAAATTGAGGTATTTATTCATGAAATAGGGAGACTCCGTCCACATTCGAGATGATTGTATAAATGTGTCAAATGTCATTCAAGAAATTTAATAAGTTACCTCATCAGAAGGGAAAACACCTCCATTTTGCTCCTCCAACTGATTGACATTTGGCGGAGGACTTGAAGGTTGGTTAACTTCAGCTCCTTCGACATCTATTGTTGCTTCAGTAGAACTGGAAGTCATGCGCCTTCTCCTATGCCTGACCAGTGGCCTCTCTTCAACATCTTCATTTTCATAATGGACAGATGTACTTCCTATCTCCAACTGAGGTAGCCTAAGAAGCAATATGGTGAGTTCCAATATGAGTTCATCCATTTTATATACACACATCTGAAAACCCCTAATTATTTCTTACATTTTGTTAATCCTGAAACACTAATTGATTAGCTATGTTTCCAAATCAAGTAGTCAGAAAACTCTGATGATATAGTACCATAAAATATGCTCTGTATCACATCCTTTTTGTATCAGTGTTAGGAGCAATATAATACACAATTACACATATTTCTCATCAATGTCTAAAGCATAATATAGTTCCATGCTTGGCCCAAATAATGGAAGGAGGAGGCTATCAAAACATTAATGACACAAAGTATCTACCTTCTGTCTGAAGATGTTATTCTTCCCATTTCGTCTGATGAAGATGACTTCTGAGCCTCAAGTTGTGACCCACCAACTTTTCCTTCTAGCTCCTCATGCACTTTGTCTTCCTCTGCAGCCTGGTTTTTATTGCTTATTAATCACAAAAATTACAGTAACTCAAATAATACTTCTCTCTAAGGATGAGAATACCTGCAACGAGAGGGAGACAGCGTGTGCAATCTCTGCATCCTCTCTATGAGACTGCACAGGCTGAGTGGGATCCCCAAGATCCTAGATCATAATGAATTTATAAACAATAACAATGATTATGATTGATATAAACTCCTACATCACAAAGTATCAAATACCAGATGGTCATATTGTTGATTTGGCATTGCAGCATCCTGCCTTGAAGCCTCGATTGCAGCCCGTATCATCTCTTGCTCTATATCATAGCTATCATCAGGCACATCTATAACTGTGGGAGCACTTGGTCCATGATGATCAGAACTGCCTTGAATACCATGCCCCCCTACTTCAGTAATACGTTCTACATTTGGAATATCTTTGTCATCATCATCAGGAGAAGTACCAGACAGAGCCGAAGTTCCAGTGCCATCTTTAACCTTGTCCGGCGCAATACCGGTAACACTATCAATTAGACTTGTTCTAAAGATGGGTGCAATGGAAGAAGAATGATTCACATCTCTAGCAAATGGCGGCAAGGAAGAATGTGGTCTACGGGACTCGACTTGAATTGGATCATCAATATCCATAATGTCTTCCTCAGGAACACCAAAAGATGTCTCTTGGACTCTGCTCATTAGGAAAACATATAAGAATTAATTAAATATATCCTGCACTACGACATAGCACATAAGAAAAATAGCTGACTTAGATAGTAGCAGAATAAACACAAACATGTTTCTATCCCCTTCAGTGAAATGCGCATTAACAGCTTCGTTGAGGCTGCCGTGATGCTCCTGCTCAATCAAGGATATGGCTAGTTATCAAGTCAAACTCTAGAGAAGAATAAAGTAAAATCATTTAAGGAGAAGACATTTAAGACATAACAATCCCCCAAAGACCCCAATTTTAGTAAGAAACCTTTGTGATATATTCACTTAAAGTATTACTTTCCAAACCAAGAAAAACCAGAATTATAATAAATAAATAAATAAAAAGGCTCTATGTGAACCAATCTTTTTCAATACATATAAGCATTTCATTCTTATCTCAGCAATAGTGCCTATTTACCTATACCACTAATCAAGTTTATTTCTTGTGCCTCAATATTAGAAATAATTAACAAAACATGTAAGGGGTATACAATTTTCATTTATTTTAAATGACAGTAAAAACCGCCAACATCATTCATTACTTCATCACAAACACATGAAAAGCTCGATCAAATAAGACTAAAAATGCATTTCACACAATAAGCACAATCTACATTACATACAGCTCAGTTGCTCATCAAGCTGGAGCAAAAAAATTAAACTTTTTTAGCTTATACAAATTAACGCCACCTAAAACTATTAAGAACTAAAAAATCAGAACTGACAGAATTCCACCAAAAAAAGATGAAGACCAATAACCCTCATCTCTCATTCACAGAGTCAAGCAATGCGGCAACTAGAAAAGTAAAATTCCGATAAAATGACCAATTCAATAGTAGGAAAAAAAAAAACGAAAATCAGTCAGCACAGTAAATCAAACAGAAATTAATAGTAAATATATATATATAAAAAAAAAAAAAAAAAACACCTCCAATTTTCGAACAGCTGCCGCTTCAGAAACACCGGTAATGCTCATGAAAGTCTCGATTGCTTCTTGATCAGGTCTCGCCATTTTCCAGATTACAAAAAATCAATTTTTTGGTTTGCAGAAAATGAGAAGTAAAATGAATTAGGGAAATTGTAATATATAGGGATGAGGAGTCAGCGGTCATTTTCGTATAGAAAAGGGGCGTTTTAGTAAATATGCAAAAGTTTTGGGAATTTAAAATTTTCCTGCTTTTATGGGCTTTAGAATATGAGATACCTTGTTGCATAAGCCATGTGATGTGCTTTAAATTGAACTTTTTGGCCCATGATATACATGTTCAATTTTAATGTTATTGGCATATCTACATCATATATTATTGTAAAATTTTATACAATATATGTATGATTTGATTTTGACAAAAATTTGTATAAGCTCTAAATGAAAATAATTATTTTGTAAGTGACTGTTGTTATTAATAAAAGTAATATTATCTTCTAAATAAAAAGTGACACATGCTGTAATTAAAAGTAATCGATGTAAAAGTAATAATTATTCTTAAGAAAAGTGACTGTGTTAATTAATACTTCTCTCGTTCACTAAGTGTATGCAACAATTGATTAATTAGACGTCTACAAAGAGTGTACAATTTTTCTTTTTTGAACACCCTCTTTATTTTTTTTACCTCCATAATACTCTTTATTAAAAAAAAAAAATCTACCCATGGCTTACCATTATTTGCCTTTGATGGGACACTTTCTCTACAAACCAAATATCTACATATCACTTTATTAAAATCTGTGTTATCTCTAATGTTGCACACTCTTAATGGACGGAGGGAGTAATAATATTGATTTTAAAAAAAATCACACGGGCCAGGTCGAGTTTGTTTGAACCTGCGCATAGTGAGGCGTAGCGCAACGAAGTGCACCTTTTTGAATTTTTATTTACTTTTATGAAAGCTCAAAATATAAAAACTGACTTAAGAAAGTGCCCAATAGTACCTTAACATACTTAAGTAAAAAAAAAATGATTACATACTTTTCAAAATTTGATATAGTTATCTCTTTTTATTTCTTTTGGAACACTAAATAATGTGACCTTCTATCTCGCGCCCTGTCTGGCCTTCTTTCTCTCTGAACGAACGGTGCACTCGAAGAATCTCAATAACTCTTTAATTTCAGCCAATGATATTATTGTCATTTTATTTAATTTTTGTCAATCTTTCAGAAGTAATTGGTTTTGATTGTGTATTATTGATAAATAATTTGTGGATACAATATCTTGCCTAAAAAATATGCATCCAACACCATCAACCTGTCATGGCTGACCCTATTCTGAATACACTGAAATTTCTATAAATTAATATTATTGGAACTAGAGGATTTTATTAAATAATAGCAATATTATATAATCAATAAATCAATAATTTATTAATTTAGATAGGGTTCATTTTATATACTCACATTTATATCATAAAACTGGCTGAAAATTGATTAAATATTTTGAATTTCTCTATAGAAACAGTATCTTGAAAGACTTTAGTGAAATAATTGTAATTTCGTGTAAAAATAATTTAATTTTCATATACAATGACATTAGTGTTAAAAAATATCAAATATTTATTTTAATTAATTATGAGGAATCGGAATAAAATTACTCTTATTATTAAAAAAATCTCCAAAGCCCATTCATATTGAGGCCCAAGTATTAAGACCATGAGATTGGTCCAGATTTCACATATCTTTTAATAGGATAAAACTATCTCCTATATCCAATGAAATATAATTCAAGTGACAAACGACTCTTATTAATGAAGAGGTTATGGTTTGATTCTCCCCTACATAGGGATTTTGTAGTTCAATTTCATGTGGATATGTTGGTCTAATTTATGCTAATTTGGTTGTTTAATACTTCCTCCGTTTCCAAATAATAGGTGTAACGCGGTGCGGCATGGGTTCTAATAAAAATAGTTAAGTGTATTGTGAGATAAATTGATATACTAAGGCTGATATATTGTAGGGATAGTGTCTCTAAATAGAGAGAGATTAATTTTTGTAGACGTACTAAAATGGCAAAATGAGACTATTATTTAGAGGAAGAATGTAGTATTATCGTTATGATTTGTACTTTGTATCTAAAAAATGTATCATCCCTATGAAAAATAACAAAATTATTACCATTTAATTGTCCATTGAGCCACCCCTTTTTTCTTCTTCCATTGCAATCCAATTGCTTCAAAATGTCTTAATTTGATAAACCTCTAGCTCTTTGTTGAAAAATTATATAATAGTATAAATACATTCAATAAATAGAAAAATGAAAACATTTTAGTGTTGGTAAAGTTACATTAATTCTAAAATATTAAATTTAGAATAAAGCTATGCACCCATAATATAGTTGGCCATAAAAATGTAATTTTATAAATTTTAATAAAAAATTAATAATTTTATTTAATGCTCAATTCACTTTACATTATTATCCATTTTTACTTATTTTGAATTAGAATTATGGCCAACCACATTACAGCTAAATAGCATCAATCTTAAATTTAATAATTTTTATAAATTTTAATAAAAAGAATAATAAGAAATTAATGATTCTATTTAATATTCAATTCTCTTTACATTTTATTATGCATTTTACTTATTTTGAATCGAAATTATGGCCAGCCGCGTTACGGCTAAATAGCATCAATCTTAAATTTAAGCATAAATAAAACGAGGTTCATGCTCCCTAGGCCCAATTTATGAATGCAAAGCTGTCATTGATGACCGAAGCAGAACAATCCTAGTTTTCTACAACCTTTTTCAGTTTTTGTCCTAAACGTGCAGCCCCATTTCTTCCCAAATATTATATTAAAAATCATGCAATTTCATTTTCTTGGATCTTAAGTCATAATAATGCTTATTTCAACTTACTTAATTCGTTTAGTAATCAATTAAGACAGCATTGTCTTCGTTTTAACAATATGGCAATATATATTTATACAGAAATGTTATGTTACATATTTTATGTGAGCATCATCTATGAACACCGCGCTCGTTTAGTTTTTGTTAGCATTATTTATTTTATTTTACATATTTATTTTGATTCTAATACATCAAAAGTTATTATTAACCCTTTACAAATTACATAAAAATCAAAGCTCGATTTGTTATTTTATTCATTTATTTGAAGTGATAGAGAAAATGGACAAATCGAACTTTGATTTTTATGTACTTTATAAAATTAATGATGTTAATAATAATTTTTTGATGTATTAGAATCTAGCTAAATATATATAACAAAACAAATAATGTTAACGAAGACTAAACGAGCGCGGTACTCACATAAAGTATGTATTCAACTACTTTATCATTCTCCGGCAAACATGTAATATTCCATATTTTATTTTATTTTATTTCTGTGTCGGATCATGTAATATTTTTTTAAGTTATACATATAAATATAAGCATCAGGCGAATATAGTAAGAACGGGGAAAGGGCTTAAGCTCCTATTAACTTTTTCTTTTTTTTTACAACTTTTAAGTTTGTGAAAATTATTAAAATTTGTCTTTAGCTCTTACCAAACTGATGCCTCGAAAACCTAAAATAGGATTGGAAAATTTCAGCTTCTACCAATTTTATTTTTTTTCTGCGTACGCCATCAAATAAGAGTATATATTTAACGGTTTACTTTATAATGCAGATAGACTAAAGAAAGAGCAGCTGCTGGAATATTTGGATAATTTTTCTTATTATTGCCAACTAATGTACGTGTAAACGAGTGAAATCGAATATCAAATAAGCAAATATATATAAATTTGTCGCAGATATCAACGTTTTTTCTTTTACTTTACGTTAATTAATTGATTCATTATTTTGTTTATTTAGGAAGATGTAATGTACGTGTCAGCGTACATGTTGTATTTTACTAAAATATATTCTTGGAATTTGCAATTTGCAATTTTTTATTCTATTTTGAACATGGAGTCAGCGTTTGCTTAGGACTTTTTTTTTTCCTAAGAAAAACTCCCATTTTAGGTCATTTTATATTTAAAATTAGTACTTTCTATAGAAAGTTTATTAATATGTTGTTGTATGCTATGTCATTTTAAAATTAAAATAAATATTATATAGTGATATTTGATGAGTCATTTCAAGATTCTGAATATTGAAAAATAGTCGGTAGACATTTTTGGTATAAAGCTGATAATTTGAAATTTAAATAAATATTTTAGATTGCTTGAGATATTTTTTCATAAAACGGATATAGTTTAGGGTTTAAAGCTCTGTTGTAAAAATCGGCCTAGGCGGCCGCCTAGGCGCTCGGCGGCTGCCTGCCGCGGCGCATACGAGCAAATCGGCTGGATTAGGCGGCCGAACGCCTAGGCGCGATTGTGCGGCGATTAGGCGGCCGCCTAGATCCGGTTTTCAATTTTTTTTTATAAATATATATATTTTGGATTTTGGATGATTTAAACTTT
>JAYDZE010449348.1:0-16273 GCA_034509125.1 Monilaria moniliformis
CCGAACCGAACCGAAAAATCGAAATTTGCGAAAAATCAAAACCGAACCGAACCGAAATCCGAAAAAAACCGAACCAAGTTTTAAATTTCAATTTAATTCGGTTCGGATATTCGGATTTCGGATATTTTGCTCACCCCTAATTACGCCTACATAATCATATTAAATTTCATGCATAAGAAATTCGCGAATATTCACCACTAGTGGGATTCGAACTCAAGTGCTTATGCGCAAATTTCTTATGCATGGACTTTAATGTGATTATGCATACGTAATTTGTATTTATGTGTCATTCTCCATTCTCACGAATATTTACTATGCGTACTGGATCGTTCCCCGTGTGTGTATATATATATATATGCCAAATTTTATCACCAATTTGCACAGATTCGAAGTTCACTTCTGTTTGATGACAAAATCTCCACCAATTATTTAAATTCTGGATGATAATCTTTAAGAGCATATATATGTATAATTTAAGGCCATGTATATTAATTATTAATTTGGCAAACCCATGTACCGTACATTGTATGTAGCAAAAGATGCATTCCCCTTTATGCATATAATATATAACAATAATGTGATAATCATATAACTTTTATTATAATGTAGTACTATATGTACCAAGTAGTTCATCTGCTTGCTGAAAAGATTGACTCATAAAGAGCCAACATGTAGTTAAAATTTGAGAAATTTAATTAATCTACTTGCTTGATTGGTGATGCCCATCATGTTCATGATCAAGTTGCATGCATCTTCTTGGTTAGGTATGAAAATGTCAAATACATGTTGCACAAGTAGGATGTCCATATATACTAATTATACAATCACTTGTCTTTTTTACTTCAATTGTATTGCTCATTTATCTTATGTTCTATTTTTTGTCATGATCACTCATTTTTATTTTGATGGATCGATTAATTCTGAATTTGTTTAATAATTTAATCCTTCAAATACTCAATCATCTATTTTATCCATCTGTTCTGTTACACAAAAAAAAATAAAAAAAATCCATCAATTTTAATATAGAAATAATTCACATTCTTTTACAAAGTCCTCCACTATCTTATTGTTAAGTTGATAACGAACAAGTTTAAATTCTTATTTGCTTTGCAAAATGAAGAGTTCAAATTGTTAAAATTGTGGGATCATTTCGTATTGACTTTCACTCAGATTTCTAGAAATTTTTGCTTACGAGTTATAATTGCTATTTACTGTTGTAAATGTAATCAGATAATATATATATATATATATATATATATATATATATATATTATGTTGCATACTTTATGTGATCATAATATTGAAGCATGATTCGCTCTACGATATTGAGATTGAGTTGTCGTGAGAATTATAATTTTTTCGTAAGAATACTGTATTGAATGAAATTAACTGTATTTAAAAAGCATAAAATTTTCGCCATTCATGGGACTTAAACCCATGTGTTACATTAACCCAGCAAAAAGATGCATTCAAAAAGATTAAAAAATATTCTCCATTTTCACAATAATTAAGAGTTCTCATTTGAACTCTTGCCTATAGAAAGTTAAAATATATTGTGAACGCATGCAAGTCATGACAACAAGTGCATTTGAGCTTATATTACGTACATAGATCATAAACTATATAAGCACACTGACACAGTGAATTCGAATAGTAATATGACGAAGATTTTTGGATTTCGATAATTATTTTAAAAAAAAAACACACACATCTTCTATCCTAAATCACTAATTTAGTTCCCTATTAACCCTAAAATAGAACACGAATTTAACTTCAAGTTAAAGAAAGAAAACTTAAAAAACCAAAAAAAAAAAAAAAACTATTTTAGCAAAATGAATATTCAACCAGGATTGCATATTTAGACTACTAATTAAGCATGTTAACAACATTTATTAATGACAATGTCTTCAATCAATTATCCATTCATGATGTCTTCAATCACATATTTCATATTTTCTTGATGTGATTTTATTCATCACTTTGTCCAAAAAATTGGACAAATACAGAAACTTCTTCAAGAAAACAGGATAAAATTAAGGCTTAGAATGTACATCAGTCACAGTCCAAACATGATGTATGGCATCATCACATTTTCTTGAGCATACCTTTTCCTCTAATGACATTAGAAGCTTTCTCGTTCTTCATGATCCGGTGGAACAACGCCGCTCGATCCTCTTCCACGATCTCCCTGAGCAGCTCATCCTCGATCTTGGGCGCTTGCCAGTGAGACGGGTCCTCGACGTGTTCATCGCTGAAGATCATATCCGAAACCCACTCCTTCCAAGTAGTCCTGCTGTGCTTCTCCTCCTCCAGTGTGCCGGTGGCCAGCAGCTGATACACATAGACAACTTTATTCTGACCGGGTCGAAATGCTCGTGCGATCGCTTGCTTGCTCTTGGAGGGGTTCCACTCGGAGTCGAGCAAGATGACGCGCGACGCAGCAGTCAAGCTGATGCCTTCAGCACAAGCCGTGATCGAGGCCAGCATGACTTTTGATGGCCCCCCTGGCTCCTCGAATTTGTCCATCACTCGCCCTCTCTCGAAGAGCTCGATGTCTCCTTGGAGCACGAGGACTTCTCGCCCTTTGCGCCAGCCGTAGAACCTCTCAAATATCTGCAGGAATAGATTGATCGGGGCGATGTTGTGGCAGAATATCAGCAGCTTCTCGTTTCTGAGCAGACATCTTGGCACGAGGTTCATAACAAATCTAACTTTGGAGCCCGACCTCATGTCGAACTTGAACTTCTCGAGATCCTCGAGCTCCTCAGGGCTGAAGTACTGACGTGAGCACGCTGTTGTCCGGATCAACCAAGGATGGATGGCACCAAGCGTGATCAGTAGCTCGAGCTCGAGAGGGAATCCCTTGTACACCGGCCTCTGGTTCTGAAGTTTCAACAGAATCTCTTGTTGAAGGCTCGTCGACTTCATCATCAACGTGTAGCATTGCAGGCCGGGGAGTTCGTCGGAGGTGCCTCCCTCGTACACGTCTATGAACTTCGTAGTCAGTTTCCTCAACGTCTTCAGCGCTTGCTCCCTTTCTCCGCCCTTGTTGGAGTCTATCTTCTTTGAGATTTTATCGATCAGAAGCTTCCGTCCCCGATTCTCCAGCGAAAACTGCGTTAGTCTCTCTTTATTTCTCTTCTCATACTTGGGATCTAGCTCCTTCAACACCTCGTTCACAAAGCTCGGCCTTGCTAAGAGAAGGGTGTTGAAATATTCACCGAAATTGTTCTGAAACAACGTGCCGGAGAGAAGAACCCTAAGCCTCGTATTAACCTTCATCAGAGCCTTTCTGAGCCTCGACTTCGTGCTCCTCGGGTTGTGTCCTTCATCGAGGATCAGGATTCCGGGGCACTGCTTGAGTAGTTGAGCCATGTATTTCCTGTGGGCATAAGGCGAATCTTCCCGTGTCAGAGTGAGAAACGAGGTGTACCCCATGAGCAGGATGCTGGGATGCGAAAGCCACTGCTGCATCTTCTCGAGGCAGTCGAGAACGTGCATGACGTCTTGGTTGCGGGGGAGGCCCGGTGCGACCTTCATTCGCTGCTTCAAGACCTCGCCTTTATATGTTTGGCCACCATGGATTTGGTAGACAGGAATCGGCACCTTCCACTTGATTATCTCTTTGTACCAAGTGTATAGCGTCGTTTTTGGAGCAAGGACTAACGGCCTCGATCCGGGGAACAGCTTCAGGTAGCTCACGAGAAACGCGATGATGAGCAAAGTCTTCCCGGCTCCAGGAGCGTGAGAAATGACACAGCCGCCTCGCCTCTTCTTCTTTTTCTCCATACGTGATGGGATCAATGATCCAGCAATGTTCCGCCACAGAAATTCGAAGGCCTTTCTTTGGTGGCTCCGTAGCTTATCTTTGAGATCCGGAATCAGCGCCCACACGTTGTTTTCTCCATTTCCAATTGAAGGCGTTGTCGAGGGAGCAGGAATGCAGAGCTGCTCGAGATCTTTGTTTTCACTTTTTTTGTGTTCCGCGTCCACGTCATCTCCGGTTCCTTGCTCCTTTGTTGGAGTGCAGTGTGCAGTTGGAGTCTATAGAAGAAAAAAGGAATAAATGATAAATATTCATGTGATTACTATAATTGTAATTAGTCTTAAAGACTGAAATACCAAATCAAAACCAACTCACAAATGGTGGCAAAATATCCTTTATTTCAGTCTCCACAGATCCACACAACCGGCAAACCATTCCAACTTCCTCATCGAGTCGATAATCATGGTGGCACTTATTAGCCCCGATCCAGCTCGAGTTTTGCACTTCGTCAGCTGGCTTGACATGAGACTCCTGTGAAATGTTTGAAAGAGACGAAGTCGATAACAAAAGCTTTTTGTAACTCAACTGTATAGAATAACTAAGCATGAAAATCGATCAAGATTGCAAAGTTGTACCTCATTGTCATCAAGAAGGTACCATGATGCCAAAGCAACTTCCATTTCATTCCACAACATATCGATCTCCGATATCCCTTCCTCATTGTTCACGGCAGGTTTCTCATCCGGTTCCTTCTCATTCGAGGATTTCTTCGACTGATGCTCTTTCCACTGCTCAACCACAGGCGGCTGCACCGGCTCATTCTTGAGAGTGGCATCGATGTTGTTCATGCATCTTCTGATCAATTCTCGGCATAGTTGTGCTGTTACAGAGCCCTTTCTGAAACTCCTCACGTCATAGATGCTCTCTCGAACATAAAAGCAGTCCCTCTTCAAACTAGTCGAATGGCTGCTAACTCTGTGGTACTTTCTACGAGTCGCTTTCGGACCCTTCCTGCCTCCACTCTCAATATCCATGAAGTCAAATGTTTTCCTTTTATGTGAGGACTGAAATCCATTCATGTGGAAATATCTCGAGACCATTTCTCCGATATCTTTCGAACTCTCCTCGGGAACCTTGAAATTCAGGAAGTTTTTATCGAGGAACGACAACCCATTGTTAGCAGAACCATCAGTAGGAACGATAGCAAGCTCTTCTTGTCGAGCTCTTTTGACCGCGGCTAACTTCTTTTGATACTTAGACGTGCCCGATTTCTTACCGCTCTTATGTCTAGGAGCATCCAAGTCCACATCACTTCCATGTGATGCAGCACCGTCTTTGGACTTCCTTTTACTAGAGCTACTGGCGTTTTCATCCGAACGGTGTTGCTGGAATTCGTTGTCGGCCTGAACTGAGAGAGCCATTCGAAACTCGTCATACCCTTCTTCTTCTTCCTCCGATGAACTCTCATCGTACTCTTTCTTATACGTCTTGCTCTCTCCTAAACGAGTAACCTCAATCTCATAATCTGGAAGGTTATCGCAACCCAAGTAACGCTCTGGCTGTGCATTTCGACGTTTTGATCTCCGCAGTTCAGTGGGATCGTACGAACACAAGAACCCAAGCTCGCGTCCTTCGGAACCTTCCTCATTGGTAGCCGGATCAACTTGCATAACCAAAGGGGTCAAAATTTCATTTTCCACCTTGAAACTCACACAATACGTATGATTAGGAGAATCCGCTTGACCTCTGTGGGGATTGTATTCTGAAACCACGTAGACAATATGATTCTTTATCGATCTCACATCAAAAGCCGTTTGCTTCAGAATAGATGCAACAATGAGCCATGAGAGATCAGCGCAGAACATCCCACTAAACAGCTTGAACTTTTGAACTGAAAAACAGTCCTCGGAGGAGCCCCATCGGTAGTATTGGCTTTCGAATGGCTTCTGTTCGAGCTTTTGAAGTACAGAAATCTGATCGATCTTCACCATAGTTGTTGCTTTAGAAAGCTTTTTGTTTATCAGATAAAGATCAGGGCCTTGGTCGACAAAGAAACTGATATAGAACTCACAATTACATGACGCACCATCATGTTTCCTCTCGATGGATCTTATCCTCGCATCAACCCAAACCTAAACCAAATCAACACCAGTTAATTAAATCAAGCAAAGACAAATGCATATGTTGTGTGGAAATTTTTAGACAAATGTGACCCTAGAGTATGTTAACTCATGGCCGATTAAAAACAATAAGTCCAATAAATAATCGTTAAAACTTACAGGCTCGTCACTTGTCTCATCGTCTGAATCTTCAGGGTTGTGAAATGTAGAGAATACACAAACATCAACTCCTTGCCTTAAAAAGGATATGCAGTCGGGGATAATAGCTCTTCTTGACCTTACACGGAGATGCGACATTGGAAGGTCCTCGTCAATGACTACTCCGTTTTCGACAATGTGTGTCGAGATAGCTCCACCATTAATCTTGAGGCGCTCCACAGGTTGCCATGAGCCATTCCAAAAGGCCTCAAAAGCTAGAAGTCAACAGAGTATTTCGATGATCAATTGGTATTTGCAAAGATATATGTTCAAAACCATATGCAACATTTTGTGTTCCAAAACACTTCCCAAACGTGATACAGGTGAATGAAAATAACTTTTGAGTTGTATATGATATTGACATTAGCAGAAATGACATAATTTACTTGTCCTAAGATAACTGCGTCACTAAATCATGGGGGGAAATAATTCATGCGAGTGAAGCATGTAAGTGACAGTGTGCAAGATAACGAACAATGGAAAACATAAACTGTCTTTCAACTTACGATATAGATCAAATGGATGGTTACTTTGATGTATCTGCACCCTCTTCATGATTGCTTATAGAGCTGGATTAATAAATAAAAAATTAACTGCATTTGCTCATACATAAATACAAGTAATTTTATTGAAAAATTTTACTGTTGCCAATCATATTCTAAAATGTAAGAAAAATCCAAACCCATCCTTGGAAAATCTCTATACAACATTTCCCAGAAATTTCAAGAGATAGAAAGAGAGATCTTCAAGACATGAATTCACCAAGGTTTTGGGAAAAACTCACTTACTTTACTGAATAAAAGGCATTGGCTTTTTATGTAGGGATCTGACATGTGAGATCTGCTGCACCTAATATAAAATCTCTTTTTAATACAAAACCACAAAAAAAAAAAAAAACAAATAAACCTCATCAGAAGCCTGCAGTTCTAACAAACTCTTTATTATTTCTATATTGTGCAACATAGATTCATTCTGTAACAAACAATACAATTAAATTTGCCAAAAGAATTCCTCATTCGTCAAATTACATTGTATATAAAAAAAATGTACCCTCTGTGTTTCTTCTTCGCTCATAAAGCTGACAAAATCCTAATTAACAACCAAAAAATCACCCCATTGAAAGGAAAACTACACACAGAAAAACATCACTTTGAAAAAGCAGGATCAAAATTACCAAATTAGGAAAGAATGATTCAGTCTCAGTTCAAGCAAAATATATCAGTCCTCATCATCATCACCATCCAATCATTCACCAACAACTGCAGAAAGAGTCGAGATTACAACAATCAACCACAACATTTTCCACTCCGATCACACACACACACACACAGAAAAGGGGAGATTCCAAATTCATATACAGAGTCTCAAATTCCGGCTAGAAAATGAAGATTATAGTTGGAAAATCTCTAATGAGTGGAGAGCAATACATAACGATTGAATGAGTGTATGATTAATCCAGCAGTGAATGAGGTGAGAGAGAGAGAGAGAGGGAAGGGGGGAAATTGTTGGAGTTTGTGAAAAATGTCGGGCTTTTTCTGCATGGAACCGGAAAAAGAGGCAGTAAAGGACGTTGGGAATCGGGCAGCGGAGCGCTGAGATTGGGAGATTCGGTTGATCGGACGGCGGAGGAGAGATGCCCTGACTCAGTTTGAGAAGGAGGAGGGGTCCATTTTCACTTGACTTTTGCGGTCTGTAAAAGAATTAAGTACTTAAGCTTCGAGTCCATTTATTTTCACATAGTGTGGACTCTATTTACTGCAATTTTACCTGATAAAGCAAGGTTGTGAAAGTCGGGCCGGCCCACCCAGTTGAACCGCTCCAAATAGGAGTGAACAAAATATCTGTAATATAAATAACTGAATTAAAAACAAATTAAAATATTAAGTTTGGTTTGAATTTTTTGAATTTTCGATTCAAATCGAATTTCTTTTTCGTCAAAAATCATATTTTGGTTCGGTTTGAACTGAATTTTTTTAAATTGAAACTTCCTAAAATTTCAAATTATATTTAATACATATAAAATTTTATTCAAATATTATATTTAAATAAATATTTTATTCAAATAAGATTTTATTAAATATTACCGACTTAATATATATAATAATTAAAAATTTATATCAGATTTTCGGAACTTTTTATATTTCGGATTTTTCGGTTAGATTGGAACTTTGTCATAAAAAATTTAGATTGTTGGATTCGAATTTTCGAATATTTCGAATCAGTTTGGATTTATATTTTCTCAAAATTCGAATTTTCTGATCGATTCAGATTAGACAAAAAATCAATCTGAAATCCGAATGGTCACCTCTAGCTTCAAACCAACGGACCATCGGAAACCAGTGCAACCCGGGGACTCGAGGACCCAAATAATCCGGTTTCGACCTACATATTTCTTTGGACTGATAGGGCGGAGATAGAGGGAGGAGGCAGTTGAGGGCACTAGGCCTCACACTCACTATAATTTTATAAAAGAAATATGAGTGTTTTGTAATTTTAATTTTAACAAAAAAGAAAAATAAAAGTACTGCTGATATATACTTTACTTGTTACAGGGGTGAATTAATAGATTTAATCATTTTTGCCCTACGAAACATGTGCAATCAGTTAGGCAAAATTGTTGGTTTTGCTTAATGAGTTAAAAATGTTATGGAATTTATTAAAAAATATTCTTTTATGAAACACAAAACAAAATATAGGGTGCTTCCAACTCTCAAGTTCAAGTTACTTCTTATAAATCTGCTAGAAATGCTCATCCAAAAAAATTAGTTATTATCAGTTATTATTTTCAATAAATATTATTTAAATTATTCCCTCTTCTCTATAGCTAACATTTTCTTCATCGACTCATAATTCTCTCTTTAATTTATGAGCTCGATTATCCAAATACTTCTGTATCTAATTCATAATTATCTTTTTAATTTATGAGCTCGATTATCCAAACACTTTTCAAACACTTGACAAACACACGATACTTATGAACTCTTAAAATATTTTATAAATTGTCAAGTTGCCTGAAATAAACCTAGACAAACACCGCTTTATACAACTATACGAAGCCATATACATATTGCTGGACTTCACCTACATGAATCATCCTTGAGATATACACTGAACTTGGGTAGCATCTTTTTTTATAGAAATTACAAAACACACACAACAGAAGCGTGAAACACACACACCCATCCATCCATCTGTGCTGTAGACTACTTGAGCAGACAAAACGACATGAACATCAAATATTCTTTACTCACAAGAACAGGTAATTATATCAGCGAAAGATACAAAAACCATTAACAACTTCACACAACATACGATGAAGCAGCTGAATGTGAATAAGACTCGCAAACCAGTGATCTTGGCAGAAAGGAAACTTCCCTACTCAAAATACAAGTTACACAGATATAAGTCGAGTTGTTTAGTGCAAACAAAAGCTGTACAAGACAAAGTATCTAAACCTACTTCTTCACTCAGTGTCTTAACATAGCTGGTCCATCACATTTAAAACTTTTGGAGAAACAGCCTGTTGTCATCAACCAACCCTCAAAAGAAGAGAAGAGAGAGAAAAAAAAAAGAGAGAGAGAGAGAGAAATTTGTCAGTACAAAATGAATATACGAACTTGCTGGGGGCAACAGCAAGCTGAGACCAAAAAACTTTCTGTTTATACTGGAAACACCCTACACAAGTCAATTCCAGCCTTAAAGAAAACAATGTATATCTTTTCTTTTCAAGACCATCCGACTAAGTACTTCACATGGCCAAGTCCGAATCTATATCTAATAATAGATCACTCAACAAGAAGTCACAGTCCTCTTGCCTTCCTGGTTTCAGGAAGTCAAGACCATAATCACTCCCCAAAACCACCTGCTCGGGATTCACATTAGGACCCTTCATCAGACTTCCATTCGCACCATGCTCCGCCTGACCACCGTACAATCCTGCTCCGGCCTGCGCCCTGGATGAATTGTACGGGGCGTTATCCAAAGCAGCAAGCAGCTCATCCACATCAAACATCTCATCGAGTGGAAAGTTCTCAAATTGATCATCATAAGGTGGTCTATCAACCACACTCGACCTCCCAGCATCACCACTACCAAAAGAACCCTCGGATTCTTGCTTAACATCCTCCTCTGTAGGTTCTTCTCCATGAACTTCCTCCTCCCTTCTCGGGGCATCTTCCATCACTTCCTCCTTGATTGCACTCATTGGGGTGCTAGCATCATTCATTCTACTGTCACTCTGTAATCCAGTGCCTTCAGTCTTCACATCTGGGATGTCAAGCTTTTGCATACCCACCTTGCAACAGACCTCAGATATGCTTGAGTTTGTGGATTCAGATGATGAAACTGTCCCAGAAGCCGATGAAGTATAACCAGGGAAGTTCAGCCGAGCACAGAGGCCAAACATTGCCTTGGCTGCCTCATCATAAGCAAGAGCAGCTTCCACTGCTGTGCCAAAGGTACCTAGCCACAACCTGCTTCCCCTGTGTGGCTCCCTGATCTCGGCCACCCATTTACCCCAAGTCCTCTGCCTTACACCTCTGTAATTGCATCGACTATTGTCAGGACCACCTTTCCCTTTCATACATCCCTTTTTCGATCCTTTGGCAGGAGCCTTGCGCACAGGTTTATCATCATCAAGTGTATCAAGTTTGGTATTGTATTCCTTCCACTTCTCAAGAACCTCTGTGACACTTTTAGTTCCACTCTTGCGGCTTCTTGATTTCCTCTTTCTATTAGAATCCAGGGGTTGAGACGTCATATTCAATTCTTGATTTGACAAAGCCATGCTCCTATTTCAGCAAATGGAACAAGAAACCTAGTTAGACACCAGATTCAGAATACGCCAGCACAAGAAGAAACCTCGACATTCACAATCATGTATAAAAGCCAACTAAACAGTGAAGACGCAATTATCCAAACCTTCAAATTTGTTTAGGTAGTTATATATTTGGGAGCAACATTGCTTCAACTTTATATAGAAAGTACGAGACCTAGTTATATCTAAGATATCCCCAAATCGCTTTTCTTTCTCCCAAGTAACCAAAGGTAAAACCTAAAGAAAGGATAAAAGATCCATCCACATCTCCGAACCTCAAATATGCCAAATCAATAAAATGAAAGAGATGGAGAAATGAAAAAAGAACAAAAAATTGAAGAAAATAAGCCAAAAAGAACAAGAACCACTAGGCGCTGATTCCAAATCACTAACTAGAAAACAGAGTTGCGACGCAAAATTCAATCACTATCACTTATAAACAACACAAATCAACAAAGTATTCGCAAATAGAACACTTCAAATCCACAAAACAAAAATCATAAATACCCAAACCGCAGACCAATTCAACGTACCTCTGAACAATATCACTCTGACTCGCAATTTCTCCCGGAAAATGGAAATAATTCCAGTCTTCGCCAAAATTTCTTCTACAAATCCTCTTTTTTCGGTGGTTTCTCACCCAAATGATGCCGAATAAATACAGAAATAATTTAGCAGTTCGTTTTTAGTGTTCGATTCAGTGAGAGCTTGCGATCCTTCGCACTACAGTAAGCCAACAACAAGAAAAAATCTGTGTAAAAATTGAAGGTTGCATATTTATAGCCTTCTCTAGATATTTCCGCGTGAATAAAATATTGCCAAAAATCGAGATTTTTTTATTAGGGTTCACGATGACGTGGTAGACCTGGCACCGCATATCGACACGTGTCACGTGAAGGTTCCCGAACCGCACAATATTTTAGTGATGGAGGGAGGGTTTTGGTGGGCTGTTTCGACGCGTCCTGTTTTTCCTTTGGAACTAAGCAATGGATTGGCCAGTCCACAGCCGTAATTTTATTGTTTTTATTGTTAATGCTGTTTGACCTCGCTGTTGTGACAATTTTTGACACGACACAAACACACACGAAATTAATGGGTTAGTATTAAATCTTATTAGTTTCGCGTCATTATCAAGACGATCCGATAAGGACACGATAATTTTGGGTTGGGTTCGGGTCGGGTCGGGTTCGGATAACCCATTAATAATTAATATTATTATTTTAATTATTTTATTTATTTCTTTAATTTTTTATTATTTTAAATAGGGTTAATTTTTTAAATTTTTTTTTTTTTTTACTTTAATGAGGGTTAAATTGTGTCGTTATCGTGTTATTGTAGTGTCGTGTCGTGTTTGCGTCATTATCGTGTCGCTAGCAGGTTCGTGTCGTGTGCGGATCGTGTTCGGGTTTGAATATAGCAGGTCGGGTTCGTGTTCAGATTGGGGATTTTCTTAACAGGTCGGGTTCGAGTTTGACCTTATCGGATTGGATCGTTATCAGGTCGACCCGATAACGACCCAACCCGCACGATTTGCCAGCCTTAGTTGCTGTAAACTCATCATTACTACTACTGCATCCGTCCCCAATATATAGGTACATTTTTACTCGATAGTAATTTTAATATGAATAAAATGGATGAAAAAATTGTGAATATAAGTCTCATTTTTATATACTATTTTATTATAAAATGTTATAAATTAATGAAATATGAGGTATATTTATAAAAAAATTAATAAAAATGAGATGAAACACTTTATTGTGTACGTTTATTTTTTTAAAAATGGAACATTTGCGGAGGGAGTGGTAAATTTAAAAAAAAAATCATAAGTTCTAAAATTGGTGTCAAAATATATAAAAAATTTATACATGTCAAAATTTATCATAATTGAATTTTAACTATGGACTATTTAAGAAAAATAAAATGACATTATTTTAGTTATTGGATTCACTATTTCGATGCAAAGTCAGTACTTCCATTGATAAATTTTTGATTTCCACATTGTTCAAGTAAAGATATTACAGTTAATTCAATGACAAATTTGTCATAATCATGTTTGGAGAAAAAAATTATAATGGCTTTATTGAGTATTTCATTGTAATTTAAAGGTTCTATTTTTTTCAATTTTTTCTTTTTTATATTTTAAGTTGAGATGGAGTGGCGGGATTTGATTCGTGAACTTCACATTTAAGTGGAGAGCATTTTACAATTTCACTTGTGTTATCGATATAGCATACAAAAAGAAAAGAAAAAAACCAAAATAAATTGATCGTTGGTAGGTCTCTTCATATGCAACCCATCGAATATATTCTCTGCTCCATCCGTTCACAAAAAATATTACATTAATATTTAATAGCATGAATTTTGATAATTTAATTTGGTTGAATTTTTATAAGTAGAGGATGAATTTTCAGTGTTTGTAAGAAAAGGAAAGATATAGTGATGGGTCCAATAGTAGTATTTTGTGTAAATATTTGAATAGATTAAAATTGATAATGTAAGAAATTTTTGTGGGATAAAATTCCAAATTGCAATATGCATGTTTTTTATGAACAAACATAATTGAAAAGATAAGCATGTTACTTATGGATAGATAGAGGATAGAGTATATTAGTTCCTTGTAACACCAATTACTCATGAAAGCTAACTAGTACGACTATATTTATTATTAAATCTGATATAACTTATTAATAAAAATAATCATAAAATTAATACTTGGAAGTGTCTCACTTTTTTCTATGAGTTGTCTCATTTCAAGTGTTTAATTCCACTTTAAAAAATAATAAGGAATTTTAATTGAGTAATTAGTTGGTTTAATTACACCAACAATTCAATTGTCTTGTCAATAATTTTTTTTTTCTCTCTATAAAAATACATGTGGGCTGATACATTTTATCATATAATCTTATTTTTCTTGACACCCATCATAAATTAGAGATATGAGTAAAGGCATCGTCAATGGGGAGCCGGAGGCACGCCCTTGCATGACATGACGGCGGCAGTACGCATTAGAGGAGAGAGAAGCAGCGTGGTGACACGTCGCAAGCCATCATGCCACACGCGCGATGTTCGCACGCGCGCTTCAGCCAATTCCACGGCGCGTGTTGCGCATGCTCTGACCAGACGTGTCAACTTTGAAAGAGTCGTTGATTATGCTTTAATTTTTTAACAGAAAATCAATTTTCAATTTTTTAAAAGAATTATCATTAAAAACCAATAGTTGTATTTTTTTAATTTTAATTATGTAATTTTCTATTGCTATTATGTAATATTTTTAATTTAAAGAAATTTTTTATTTTTTGATTACTCGTATATAAATTTAATTAAGATATATGAATATATAAAATTATAAATTATATGAAATAAAAATTTAATTAAAAAAATAAAAAATGAAACTTATGAATACAAGTGAAGAGATAACCGGAATTATCCACAAGGTCAGAGTCAGATCTCGAGACATCAAGACAACGGCGGCATGACATCACGGCTCTTTGCGTAGGGGCAGGGTGGGGCCCACATTATAGAGAAAGCACACTGACACCAAAATTGTGGAGTAGTGCATGCGTGCCACGTGTCTACATCCCACTCATCTAAAGAGAGCGGTGACATCACCCCACACGCTTTTCGGCGGAAGTCGTAAAATTCGACTCTTATTTTTCCCCAAAAAGCGCGAGTGATGACCTGACTGTATACGTGGCAACTAGCGACAACGCAAGACTGCCAAGACAGGAACACAAATATGTGATTTTCCTCTTTGACCCATTCCCAGCAACTTCCCCTTCCTTCATTGAAGAGGAAATTTGTTTTATTTTATTTTATTAAGTTATATATTTTTGTTAAATCTTTTTTTTATTTTATCATGGTATCAGTGTATTACTTTTTTTTAATTTTTTCATTCATGATCTATTTGTCACCTTTTAACTAGCACGAGTTTTATAATTTAATTGATTTAATAGATAGAAAGTATTGTGAATTAAATAAGGGCTTGATGATTTAGTGAGTGTAATATATTATATATTTTGTAATTAATGGAATAAAAAAAATCACAAGATTTTATGTATATTAATAAAATTGATTGATTTATGAACGGACTAAAATAAAAATTATGAAAAATATGTAGCAGACATAGAAAATATTAAACTACGGAAGCTGCCTTAGCTATCAAGTATTATGATTCTATTGATAGATTTTAATTATTGATAGAATTTATCTTCAGTTGAATGCAGTAAAATAAAATAATTCAATTTAATATAATGTAATTCGTAAATTATTCCCGTGTTTATTATTTTGCATTTCAATTCTATTTTACATCTGACGTAGCTTTGAATGAAATAAAATTTGAGGTGTTTGATGGAGCGATGTATTTCATTTCGTCACCTAATTGATATGCGTTTTCGCAAATGTTATGTTACGGACTCCAATGTCCCACATCGATTGTGTAAGGCAACAAATGCAGAGTTTATAGACCAAATGAACTCTCTCTCTTAATAGCCTAGTGTTTTAGGATGAGTTCGTAATTATTTTCCAAATATTAGAATAATAATTATTTGAATTTCTGGGGAAAAAAAGAACATATTTTTAATGGTAAGGAAAAACGTACAACTACATATTATCTAAGAACTTGAGGGTGTTGTATGTAACTAATTAAACGGAAAGGAAAAAATAGAAGCTAGCCCCCATTTGGGGGGAAAACAAACAACAATGGAACTCATATGCTGTGGCTTGAAAAATATTGGTTGCCCTTCTTGCAGGACACAAGAATTTGCTGTAGAAACTATTGCAGGTTAACTAACAAGGTGGAAGATCAGCTGGAGGCGCCTCGAGTGTCTCCAGTTCGCCGACACCGTTCTCTACTAGGAAAGCCGTTGCTAGACCCCAGCCGATGTGAACATCCAAGTGACAGTGCATCAGCCAGACCCCTGTTTGCGGTTCAATTTTTATCAGTTAGTCTCTCAATGTAACTAATATGTGTTAGAGCATTAGAAATTTATAGAATCAAAGATGCCTGAGGGAGTGATTTGTGTCTCAAAACGAACCTGGATTATCTGCTAC
This sequence comes from Monilaria moniliformis, assembly GCA_034509125.1. Classification (NCBI taxonomy): domain Eukaryota; kingdom Viridiplantae; phylum Streptophyta; class Magnoliopsida; order Caryophyllales; family Aizoaceae; genus Monilaria; species Monilaria moniliformis. The sequence goes on from JAYDZE010449348.1 coordinate 15,950, forward strand.
GAATCTGATTACTGTCCATCCACCAACAGGAACACTTGCTGTATTCCGCAGAGGAGGGTCTATGAGGTTAAATTTGCCTGAATCTGTGCTTGGATTGAAATTTCCAAAGCCTTCAGCGAGTATGTAGAAATCGTAGCCATGGAGATGAATTGGGTGGTTCTCAGCAGTGAAGATGCTTGTTCCCTGCAGAACCAACTGCACTGTTTCCCCATATTTTAACTTGTAGAGTTTAGTCCCCGGAATAGGCTGCCACAGTGAGCGGCTGACATTCCCGGTATAATCAAATCTTACGGGAGGGTTTGCTGGAAAATCTGTTGTGAAGAC
>JAYDZE010449459.1:0-16273 GCA_034509125.1 Monilaria moniliformis
TATGGTGCTGGAACCTTTGCTGGAGACGGCTCCAGACAGCCCTCCGAGATTGAGATGGCCCAAGCTTTCCACCAAGGCAAGATCATCGCCACCATCACAAAGAAGCTCAAAGAATCTGCTTGATTCCTCATCTCATTAAAACTTGTTCTTCATTCTGTTCCTGTTTTCTTCTTATGATGATATGTCTACGTGCTCATCAAATCAGTGTCGTGGTTGTCAGAAATACGTTGGTTCTTACACTAAACTTCATCACTATCATGTTTAGTCAGAAATACATGGAATTCTTACTGTATACTTTATTGGTTGCTACATTATCCTTATGTTCGAAATCATCATAGATTAATAAAGTTTGTTTTAACCACAGACAAGTAGCACTATCTAGCTATGTCTTTCTTCGAAATGTGGAGTATGATCATCAAAGGTTGAGTATATATTACTACATCAATCACCTCAATACATATATCGATACTTCCTCTCAATATGCTTCACTTGACTGAGTTCCTCATTCTTCTAGAGCTCTCACCGACTCACGGTCCATATGCCACTTAAAAGATAGTAGAACAATCAACATTATGATCTGCTAAACTTCCACTGATTACAGAAATAAACAAGTAGACCAACAGAATATATAAATCATGTTTCATAACTAGGGAAATTATTTCACAAATTCATGGTCGATAAAATTAAAATCATATGTACGAACACAATTTCTGACTTACTATATGATCATTTTCCATTATGACTGTATGTGAGGCTCGGACCAGGTTAAAACCAATATTAATGTAGATTTGTCCAAGAAAAGGTGGCTACAAAGTTTGATATAATGTGGTATGATTGCCCAAAACAGCCGAAGCATTAATCAAGCCACGTACCTAAGTAAGAAAGCAAAGTCTTGCATGCCTTGTTTTCTTTAATTTCTGCTTCACAATGACGCCTCAATGCTTTTACTTTTTATTATGCTTTCCTTTTCTTCTCTCCTGCATCTTAAAGTAAAGCATGCCCTTATTCGAGCTAAAAATCTCCCAATAAGATTGAGAATTCAATTCTTTTCAGCAGAAAACGTAAGCTTATCTGTGATGCTTCTTGGTATGGTATATTGCCTGTCAATCTATCATATTTAAGTCGAGCACAAAAGAGACTAGAAAGCACATGCCACAGATACCATCAACAAAAGTTTGCTACCATCAAAGTTTTATACCTTTTGAATGATAGTTTCAAACCAAAGTCTCATTCACAAGAAAGAAAGAAAGAAAGAAAGAAAAAAAAAAGGATAAACCTTTTTCAAGTGTAGTACCGATATTACTTCAAGAAGCATCCAGCATCACGTTCTTGTGATTAGGCGAAGGCCAAGCTCTGATTTTTTTCTTCTTCTGATTACATGCAGTCTAAAATGTTGGGCAACACACATCAAAGCTCTTTGTTTGACAAAGTACTAACTCTGTACTTTTAAGAATGAACATCGATTCCTCCACTAGATTAGAATCATAGTTTACAATTTAATTTAATTGTCCAAAAAATTAAGCACAAATCTCTTTTTTTGAGAGCTAGATACCAGGAGAACATTTCAATAAACAACAAAAATAGAATGAAACAGATGGCGTAGATCAGGAAATGTTCTATTCGGATAAAAAGTAATCAAAGGCGGATAATTTGACCCTGGCATTTTCATTTATTCTTGTTTTCATCCATCACCTCCATGGATACATCATTTCTTCTTATTCTTCTTCTTCTTCTGGTTATTGAAGCTTCTTTTGTCTCACGAGTGAAATTGTTACATGAGCACTCACCGCTGATCTGAAATCTGCAGATATTAACTTTTTTTATGCTTAATCATTAACTATATAATTCACAATATTAAAAAATAGAAAAAAATAAATAAAATAAAATAAAATAATATGGAATTTACGCATATATAATGTGAATATCATGATATCTTATAATGGGATTGTAGGTATAATCAGAGGCTGCCCCATCATATCAATGCTGTAGGAAAAATCGTAAAGGCGTGTATGCTGGGATGCTATCTAACTCCCTTTACAGCCTCCACTAATAAATTGAACCAAATCAATACAAACTCTTCTTTCAGTAGTGTCCGATCAACTTTTGCGTAAACTAAGAGAGCTGGTGGATGACGCACAACATAAATAAAACAAAGAAACAAGAACAGAACCTCATAATTAACAATTAATTGAGCTGCTAATTAAAATAAGCTCAAACCGATAATGCACATTAATTATCTCCTAAACAAACTAATAAACTAGAGTAAAGTTCAGTTTAGCATCTGTTCCAGTCCCTTTTCCCTAACCTCCTCTCCATCAATTGTATTTTATTACAATTATATGAAATGCTAAATTAATTAGTTCTATGCTATGATCATATTGGGGGTCTTCTTTATTTCCAAGATGTGGCCCAGCATGCGCTGTCTTCCTTGGACAGACACTTGGTCCCTTTTCTTTCTTTCTTTCTTTCTTTCTTTCTTTCCCTTTTTCTTGCCTTCATTCTTGCCGCATCCATATCTTACATCATTTGTTTTTGGTGTGTGTGTAAATTGTCATGATATTTATCTGAAGCTTCCGCCGAATATTGTTGGTGTCCAGAAATCTGAGCTAGTCTGGGCTGCAACGGGAAAGGTGCTCGATATAGGGACGAGGCACAGTCCTCGAGTTCTGAGGTCCTTTGTTACCCCTTCTTCATCCTTATTTCTCTCTCCTGCCTGCGTAAAAATATATGTCCCATTTTATTGGCAGTAACAGCAAATCCGTCCTCTAAAAATGACAAAATGTTTGTTTGAATAGAATAGAGTATGCTATTATACTAGTACAATGGTAACTAACTTTCTGCTACTATTTTACACAAGATAATCAGAAGTACTTGATTTGGGTTGTACCTGTGGCCCGTATTTCAAGTATGGCGTGCTTAATGCCTGAAATTAGATCACCGAAACATAATTAATACATAAAGTTCTGATAATTATTTTATGAAGTTAAATCAACTGCAACATACATTGACTTGATCATGGAGAAACTTGATGTACTCGATAGCTTCGTGGAGGACTGATGCAGTATCAGTCTGAAAGGGTAATTCACAAAATTTAGTATTCATGAACTAATTAATTTTTTTTTATAATGATGGAGAAATTTAATTCGAAATTTACCTTTCCGAAAGGCGAAACCAACTGCTGTAGGGCGGTGATTCTGTCCCCAAGTTTTTCTTTTCGGACCTGTTGAAGAGAAAGCTAAAAGCTGTCATCCGTTTCTTTGCGCAGATGTTAAGGCCAAAACAATTTTTTACGAAGCTTGATGGAGCTGTACCTTAAAGGTTGGCAACGGGGACGGAGTTTCGATTCGTGGACGTTTAAATGTGGGTTCGTTGCTAGCTTTCTTCACCACTGTGGCTAAGTCCTTGCCTTGTTCATGCTGCTGCTGAATCTTTTTCCATTAAGTCAGTTGGAATTAAAACCCAAAATCTGAATGACAATGAATTGAGCATTCTATATGCATATAGTATTACCTTAGCACCGATGCTGTGAATATTAGGGTTGTGATTGCTGAGAGATGATTGAAACAAGTGAGATGGTGGTGACGGCGGCGGACGAACATTACTCAAAGATGCATTAATCCATAAGAGATTAGCAGTGGGAGAGGCTTTAGGCAAGAATCCATTTGAATTCATCTGATAAGCAGACGACGAGTAAATACTCATTGACGTCTGATGATCTAATAAAGATGGATGGGGTTGAGAATCTGTGTCGAACAGAGTCTGCAACAAGGATGAAGCGTAACTATATGATTCAGCTGAACTGGAGAGGGACTCTAAAGGCTGCTGCTCTACACCAAAACTTTGCTTCGTGGATGAATCTTCTTCACTGAAATTCTTGGAATTCATCTGAGGCCGATAATTCATGCTTGAATCGAGCAGGAATTTAGAATAATTTTCCTCTGATCTTCCGCTGCAAGACGACAAGTAGAAAAATATATGAGTCTCTGCTTGCATAATTCCACCTCCTTTTGCGGGTGGTAACAAAGGAAACGAGTCCAAAAACACTCCGCTTTTTGAGTGTAGCGCTGAATTTTCTATTAGGGTTAGTCATCCATTATTAGTGGGACAACAATACACCTTCTTCATCAATAATGGCACACAAATCCCTAACTTTTTCCAAGGAAAAAAACATAAAATATTACTCACAGCAAATCTTGATTCCAGCCATCCGGAGGTAAAAGGCCGACTCCCATCATGTGGAGAGTGGATTCGATGGCGTCGGCTGGCGGGGGCTGATGATGATCAGGTTTATGAACATCTTGTACTACTATGGAGCTGCTTCCCTCGGATTCATCGCTTGAGCGTACACTTTTGGTCTCTGTTATCACGTCGTGGCTCGGCCAACCGAAGCTCCCTATGTCGTTGGAACCTAACGAGCATGGTGACGAACTGAAGAGATTCCGCGGCGAATTCCACCAGCTTACTCCCCCCTCTTCTGCCATGGCAGCAGCTGATATAATCAACTTTTCGATTTTCCTTTTTGAATACTACACCTGAAATCTTGTCAAATTTGAGTTGGGCAGTGAATTGTATGGCTTGTCATGTGTGGCTCTATACATATATATACATACACATATACGTATGTATGTATAGATGTGAACATGTTGTAGGTACGGACGGGTTGCGGATGGAATCTGGTCCCGACACTTTAATCTTAGACAATGCATATTAAGGAGGAAATACATTCGTAATGGTTGATTTTGAGATTATAAAATTGGGGTAAAAAATATATTAATTAGAGAGAGATTCGGGTAGAATTCTTGGTCTGCATTTGGTATTTAGGAAGTGCATGTATTATTCATTTTGCATTAAATATTCCAAGTTGCTCATGTGTATCAGCATAAAAAAAGGTATTTGGTTTGACAACAAATTTTGATCTGACTTGCCACGTCACTGTTAGGACGAATAACGTACCTTTCTTCTGGTAGTTTGCATCAATATTCTTTCATTCGTATTTTAAATATTTATGGAATTATACTTCACAAAGTGCAGATAATAAAATAAAAGACTTGTTTGACTTTTTCTTTTTACTGATAACAAGTCCTGTGGCTCGGACAGTATAATCTACATGGGCGAACCGGATTTTCATTCAGGACCAAGTGCCCATGGCCATTTCGCTTTCAATATCTTCAATATGACCAAGAAAATATAATTATATGATTCTCTAATGGGGAGAACCATTTAAGTCTCTAAACCTCTATTACATTAGTGGCGGATCCAGAAGTGGAAAACGGAGGGGGCAGAATTAGTTGCGTTAAGCTAATTTTTTCAGCCATCTTCTTCTTTGGGCGGGCCGGCGGCTAAGGGAGGGGGCGACCGTGACAGTTTTCCGGCGGGGTAAGGGGAAATTGCCCGTCGGGGGGTCAGCCGCCCCCTGCATACGCCACTGTATTACATTGATTTCAGCTCTCAATGATTTGTTTTAGAAAGACATTTTTCCTTGGAATGGAATAATCCTCTTTTCCAAACTATCTCCTGTAAAATACAAACTCAATTGGTAATACGTTTCTGTTTATCTAGTCGGTTGGGAGTTGTAGTCATTCTGAAAGAAAAATAAAAAACCATTATCTATTCTCCTAAAATAAAAAAATAACATAAAAATAAAATAAATAAACTACCTCCCCACTCCTCACCCCAACGGATTTCATATAATATTTATGGTAAAACCAAAAATATATTATAATATAATGATTCGTAATTGATATTTATTAATAAGGCTTGAATTTTAAAAAATCCTATACTCAAATTATGAAAATATAATTCTAATAATCAATTATTAACCTGAAAATTGAAATAGATCAAGTGCACCATAATCAATAAATGAAAGATAACTTAAAACACAAGGAATTGTAAAAGAGAGCACACATCAATAATTTCGTTGCTTCGTAACTACAAGTCAACATGAGTATTTTAGGTACTTCTGTATGAATTATTCGTAATATATATGTGCGGAAATGGACTTTTCTCCCAAAATATACTCAATTTGACTAACCAGATGACCCAAAGTGGCCTAATATTTGCCTAATTGACGGAGTTGCATGATTAATTATATAATTTCCTAATTGACAGCATAGTTATATATACATATGTGTGTATGTATATACGTACAGTGGCGGACACACATGTTAATAATATCGGAAGCCTCGATTCCTCATACATTTTTTGTTTTTGTTATTTATATTTATTGTAATTAGTTAGAAATTTGCACTGTGGTTTCTGTTGCAACTAAAATATGTATTTTATGCATGTAAAGTATGGCTCCCTCACCTAAAAATAAACCACCTCTTGTACAAAAATATTGGATTTGCCTCTTAATACTAATCAATCTAAAAAATTTATGTTTACAAAAGTCGTAAATATTTGGAGCCATGTAGGTAAAGAGTCAACTATTTTGTCCACTAAGAAACTAATATTCTAATGTCAAATATCTTAATGATCGGCAACACGTTTTCCGGTATTTCTTTTGAAACTACTTTGTGAAGCAATGAACAAGATGGAATTGATTGAGGCTAATATATCGTGTTGACTCGTCCATACATTTAAATTATTTCAAAGGCATGTTAGGTCAAATAAATCGTAAGTTTCTTTTACCCTCAAAATATTTATGAAAGTGATGTCTCTGATACAGTGGCAGATGCAAGTGGGGCGGAAGGAGGTGGCCGATCTCCCGACGGGCAATTTCTCCTTACCCCACCGGAAAACTGTCATGGTCGCCCCCTCCCTTAGCCGCCGGCCCGCCCCAAAGAAAAAATTGACTGAAAATTTTAGCTTAACGCGGTTAATCCCGCGCCTTCCGTTTTCCAATTCTGTATCCGTCACTGCTCTGATATATTATCATACACCTTATTCGCGATTACTATTAGAATCATGCATCTTGCTCATAAGTCAACTTGGAGCTTTTCTTATGATTGATCACTTGCTCATACGTTTTTCCTTCATATATAAATCCTACCATTCCCCATCCCCAAATCAAAAAATAAACTTGCATGATTTATTTTAAAATTTTAATTCTTGTAGATTAGTAGAGAAATTAGACGTATGTACACGTGGGCTGATGTTTACATCTGTATTGAAACACGTGTCGATTAACCTAATTCTGAAATTTGAGTTACTAAATAACTATGTAAGTAATTTTTTTTTTGTTAGTCTGTTTATTTCCTGAAAATAGTAAGCTTTACACAAATATAAGATTTATTTTTTTTTTAAGAAAGAAAGAGAAAAGAAGTTGTTGCACGTTTCCAATATTGTAACACAATTCATGTTATTATTTGCTACTTGCAACTAGCAAAAGCATTGCATTCTATAGTAATAAAAATAAAGGATCCACAGCTAAAATAGGAGAGGCGGCTGCAAGCGGAGCCGTATGAGTGGGGAGGTGGGTCGGGTCCCGCACGGGGCATGCGCAGCATGAGTCGCATATTATCGGGCCCGGGTCTAAACCTGACAGTGACAAAATTGATTATTAGTTTGATTATTATATAATTTTGTAAGAAATCATCTTATCATATCAAAAATTGTTAAATAATACTTATATAGAAATAAATCTATATTTGGTAATATATTGTTTGTTTAAATTGTTTTCGTATACTGAATTAATACTATACAAAGAATCTCGTCAGACGTTGTATGAGCATGCACAAGACTAATTTGAAAATCTAGGATTCTATGCCTCCTTGCCCTTGAGCAAATATATCATCATCATCTTAATGTTTCTCTGGCGACTTATGCTCCAAAAAAAAAAAAAAGTTTTATGTGAGAATTGAGAAATATGAATAAATATATTAATTTCATAAATAAGAGATAGAATAAATAAATATAAATTTTTTGCTTTTAATAGGATTTGGACCTAAGTGTTATGTTTATTTAAGAAGGAGATGTATTTATTGTAGATCTTTGCATGTGATCAAAAGGCTTAAAATTGATTCTCATTTAATTTCTCACCAATATTTATCATTTTTCACTAAATATTATGAGAATGAAGAATCATTTTAAGACATTCGATCATGAAAATCTATGGTGGATGTGATGTATCTATTTGCTGGATGAATGTAAGACTTGAGTTCGAATTCCACTAAAAACGATTTTTTTTTGGATGAAATTATTTTCACTGTGAATTCATTAACTTTATACGTCCATTGCAACGTTACCACATCCTCACGAAAAATGTTGTATTCACGTTATGATTGCCATAAATAGTAACTTAATGTTTTTCCGCTAAAATCAACATTCTATTTTTAGAAATCAATATAATTAATTGTTATTCTATTAAATATATTATATACGTGTTGATTGTGAGAATTATATTACTATAATTAAAGTATAACCTAACATGCATAAATATATACTTTCATTTTAGATATTACAAACCGCGAGATGAATGATATGTACATTATAATAATTATATTTTATATAATTAATAAAAATGTGTGTTAAATTGTATAAAAAATTATTTACACACATAGCAATGATTACCAATTATTATATAATTAATCTATAATTACAGATGATTTAGCTAATCAACATAAATCTTAGTTTTCAAATTACTATTTACCAAAATTTGAGAGCATGTTAATAATATGTATTATTCATTAATATATTATTTTCATGAACAAGTTTAAATAATTAATCCAGTTTAGATATAAGGCATACTAAAATTTGATACACATAAATTTATTCTTTTTGTTAGGATTAATTGCAGAAAAATTCCAAAAATCAGGAGAGTTGCTAACCAAATTAGAAAGCCTATAAGTACGTATCACTAATCCAAATTAGTAAAGGTTGATTATTTTATGGAGAAACAGACAGAATAAAATTATAGAGTCGCATAATTTATAAAGAAGAAAATATTGAGGCTATATTTATAACTTTTGTAGGATAAATAAAAGTATTGAGCCTATTGACCCTTCCAGAAGCAGGTTAGGTCATATATAAATATATTAAAGTTATTTACTTCTCTGGATTATCTGTTTGTCTTATTACAAAGGTGGAATTTCAATATATAGTAGTGTGAAATGACGAGTTGACCCTCGTGCTCATGTCATTGCTTATGACTTTTCCTACTACCCAGTAGTGTGGTTGAAGAATGTTTTAATAATGACATCTAGAAGCCAACTTCATATAAATAAATATAGACTATAGTGTAGCAGTAGAGCCCTCCTTCTTAGAAATTCAAGATTTAGCTAAACTCGTCAACTCACCCACAACTTGCATAACTATTATCATTAAAACCCCACCATACATTTTATATTATGAAGGTGTTACATTTCTTACACGTTTTGTTAAGAGACACTCATATCCTCTTATATTTGGATCTGTATGAATTAATAAACCTCAACTACGGATTTTGTTAAATAATAATGAGAGGTATGAGCCATTAAGCTAGGCTAGCCTCAGCGCAACAATATAATTTACAAGGATATGCATGCATAATGTAGGAATAAAGAATGGGTCTCTTTCTATTAGAAATAATCTAGCTAATGCTAGAGTTAGTATAATGAGGTCAAATATCTCTAGCTCCAATTCTATAAACAATTCTTAGGTTCCATACAAAAAAAGGATAATTGCCATTTAAATCATAACTTTTTATTGACTTCTAATCAATCCTATAACTTTTGAAACTAGAACATAAAGTCATAACTTTTGATATTTTCTCAATTATCTCACATATCAAAATTTCAGTGAAATTGGTGGTGACATGTCAGCCGGAATTTCCGACGTGAAAAAACGTTCGTTCTTCAAAACGATGTCGTTGAGATAATTTTCATTTAAATCATAACTTTTCGTTGAATTCTGGCCGACGCGTCACCACCAATTTCACCGAAATTTTGATCTGTGGGATAATTGAGAAAATGTCAAAGTTATGATTTTATGTTCCAGTTTCAAAAGTTATGGATTAACCAGAAGTTAACAAAAAATTATAATTTAAATGACAATTATCTCTAATAATAATACTAGTAATAATAATAAGTCACTCTATTTAATAACGACAAATTGACGTCATATGACAATAGGAATGGAATACTGAAAGGAGGGATCTGCAACTTTGCAACAAGTAGAAAAGCTTAGGAGGTACACGTGGCATTCAGGTAGGAAATGATGGATTGCCGCAGAGATGACACGTCACCGGTCAATCAATATTACACTACTGGAATAATTTACAATTTATCGCATTACTATCTATTATATTCAAATAAAAAATATTAGAATATCCCCACAATATCAATTATAATAAAATAAGTATGTGTTTGTTTTACTTTGGTGTGTGATTATTTCAACCTCTAATTATGTGTTATACAATGTGTGGAAAGAGTAGCGAGATGGAGAAAGGTGGAAGACAAATTTTTATCTGGCTGTAATAAGGGCTAATCGCAGGGGCCAGCTAAGGTGTAGTATCCAAACTGAATAGTGTTTTGATGCGGGCTGAGCGCGGGCCGAGATTCAAACACCCGGCCTTACCTTTTATCTATCTTGTCTATCAAACACTGAAAACACACTGTTTGGCCAAGATTTATTATCTACTCTTGGTCTAAACATAGGTATCAAACACACCCTAAATTAGCAGTTTAACACATGAGATACTTAAATTTTTTAATCACTGTACACTTAAGCTGATAATATGTATTAATTCCGTAATTATTGTGCATTGAGTAATTGGATGGTATTGATAATCTTAACAAGTTTGTGCGATTATGGAATTCTCATTTTTTTTAAATAACACATTTTCCTATTACATATTCTTTTCATTTTAATTATTCTTTTTAACTGTAGTAAAAGTGAATGTGATGCACAACCGCTAAATTTGAAATCAAACTCAAATATAACAAAAAAATCAGAGTTTTCAATTTAATTATATAGTTGATAGATATAGTGAAGTGTGTCCTAAAGGTGCAATTGAGCACACAACTTGTATGATTCGAGCCGACTTCGAGTGGGTGAGGCCCAGAAATCACGAAATTCTGCGTCCTCTACAACTACTTTGACTCGCAATGGAAGAGCATATGGAGTGAGGCATATTTGGTCAAGAAGGCGCAAATAATGTATCTACAAGAAAGTCTTTGGTCCTTCAAGCACCTCAAAACTTGGGAGATGGTGCACGACTGTGAGAAGTGGTTGAGTAATGGAGGATCGGGCTACAGCGGATCGAAGAGATCGAAGAGCGTCTCGGACGGGACAATACTCAACAAGCGAAGGCGAGGTGAGCGTGGTACCGAGTAGATGTCGTCCAATGAGTCAAAAGGCAGTCAAGAGCAAGGGGAAGAGGAATGCGGCAATCACATCTTCGGGTGCGGAAACGAACGAGATGGGGAAAATGACGGATAAAATGCAACACGCCAATGAAACTAGTATAACGACAATGTACTACAACACCATTTGTACATGTTCGGAATGGACGAGGAAGGAAAAACGAAGCACCGCCGAATTGTAGTTATGCTCGAGACGAAATTAGGTCTTTCTTAGTTTTCGTTTTTTTTTCTTCTTCCAATTATGTTTTATTTTTTATTTCAATTATATAATTTATTTTATTTCAATTTTATAACTTTTTTATTTTAATTATATACTTTTTAATTTCTTGTAATCTAAAGTTGTTATAATAAAATTAGTAATTTCCGTTTATCCATACAATTATCTGCATAATACGCGAGGATAGAGTAAATAATGACGCTTATCCATACAATTATAGAATAAAAAATCATATATTGGTCCTGTTTTATCCGCAACCGTCCTATCCTGGCTAGCCTACTAACCTCCCAAATGGGAAACTTTTGCCATTCAGACGTCAACTCTTAACCTTTAATTTTTAATGTAAACACTTTTAATCTGTAATTAACTGTAACGCGGTTTTTTAGACATAGACGGAAAGAATTACTTTATAGTCGCTGCTCTTTGTCAAAACAGGTCACACAGATAATGAAAATGAAACATTTATTGACTTTAAGGACTTGAAATTCCGTAAACTCTTTTTCCGCCTCTAATCAAGTCTTGCTCACAACTTATTAATCACAAGACTTTGGCTTTCATACACCAATGTCAATTATTGGCTCTGGGATTCGAGTCTACATTAATTGATTGATTCCAAATTAATATTGGGGAAAAGATATATGTACATATATATATAATATTTTTAAATTTTAAATTGAACTAAATTGGTTTTATTTAAATTAATTTTATTACTAATTATATTATTCTTTTATTAAATTGCCTGTATTATATTTTCAAAAATATTATTGAAAAATTGGTTTAATAGATCCTTCAAACAAAGCCACAAAATTGATTTGGAGATAAATATGTAGATATCCAATGAAAAAGTTAATCTTTTTCTAAATATGCAGACATCTAATTTGGAAAAGTTAATGTTTTCTTAAACTATTGCAGAGGATAAATATGTAATATATTAATTTATTCAAATAAATTAATATTTATAAAGTGATTTAAATGTAAAATTTCCTAATGTACATTTTATATACATTTATCACTACTCTTAATATTATATAATAATTTTTTCACCCAGAGAAATCTATTACATTTCAGAAATAGTATGTTACTTACATTGAACAACACTGTCTTTTATTATTATTTTCATTAATTTTGTCAACAACATATTCACATAATTTCCAAGAATAAAACCTTTGATTTTTTTATTGTTTTTTTTTATATATAATAATGAGTAACCTGAACCGCCTTTCAATTAAATAATTATTTAAACCATCCCTGTTAGCATAAACTGGATCATATCTAAATAGAAATTGAATAGAACAAGAGAAGGGAAGAGGAAGAGAGAGGAAATTGTTGAAGATATTTGCAATTGAATCTGAAAAACTGTTCGATACAAACAAGAGTACAACTATTTAAAGAAGAAACAAGCTAATTATGGCAGCTGACTAACCATTTAGCTAAACTAACTCCTCTTTTATAGTTTAAACTAAGGGTCATAATTTTGAGATATAATGTTTTTGTCATAATAGAGTTTATTAAGTAATTTTGTATTATTTTTTATTTTTTATTAATTTCAAAATTTATGGGATTTATGTGGAGACCTTCTTATCCTTTAGTTATTTTAAGATAAAAATTAAAATAAAATTTGATTTTTAAATTTGAAAAATAAATCTAATCTATTATATCATTAATTCAACTAATCATTCTATAAGTATGAGATATTAGAATTATCAGAGGCCATGTTTAGGATCTAGTTCATGGAAACAAATAATTGTATTTTCTTATTATCCATTTATGAAATATGAAAAGAATTGAGGCTCAAGAATATAAATATGATTCTGGCTAAATTGATCCTTGATTTTATTTTTCCTTATTTAGGTAGATTCTTTCTAACATGGGATAGGGAACTCAATCATAAGATTCTCTAATCTCAAATTTTGTTCGATTCTTTCTAAATGACAAAAAATCTATCAAAAGATTGTACATATGCAGAAACTCATAATAAAATAGATACATGTAACCCTATAAATAATAGCACACCTACGACCAACCGGTCTGTGGAAAAACTTTGTAAGAAACTTCAGTCGAAGACAGCTACGAAGTAAACAAAAACGAGTTTCAGTGAGAGTATATATATATATAGTTGTAATTATTCTTGAACCAAATCTTATTGCATAATTAAGACCAAATCATGATAGTACATTTTTGTTTGGAATGAAGACACATGTCAACGTTTTTATATTATTTTGTAAGTAAAAGATAGTTTGATGAATTTTAATTTATGCAGTTATAATTTTTTTTTATTATGGCAAGAGATTTTTTATGGGATTAAATCAACTATTTGGTAACTACCGCGCATATTGCGATTTTTATGGGGTCATTCCAAAATACAATCATGAAATTTGATTATAATATATAATGCTTTCCATTGATTTTATTCTTATAAATTTCATGTTTCTCCTAAAAAATGGAAACATCTAACTAGCACAACTGTTAACGCAACAACTTTTTATGATATCGTAATAAGAAATAGACATCATTACATCATACGAATTTTATCGTTGTGTGCATTTATCAATATCATTATACTATGTGACTCTATGATTATATACAACATTTGCGTGTATAATCTTAATGTTTGTTAGTAATGGACATCATTATTGTTATTAAACAACATCATTATACATAGCATATTAAAATCATCATAGATTATCGCAACAAGTAGTACAACTGTCAACGCAACAACATTTCATAATTTCGTGATTAGAAGTAGACATCAGTACATGATACAAATTTCATCATTGCATGAGTTTAACAATATCATTATATAATTGAATATTCAGTTGATGAATAATACTCGAATTTTTGGGAAGACAATGCGAATTATTTGATTTGCAGAATGACTCTTCGTTCTCAACAATGGCTTTCGTTAGAATTTAGAAAAAAAATCCGGGATAGAGATTGTGGGAGATTTAGTGGAGTAATGACTCCTCATATAACAGAAATTGCTCATAATTTAAATTCGCCCAATTATTGATTTTTATTTTTTTGTCCTTATAATGATATTCATGTAATAATATAATGACATGCATTAATGATAATCTGAGCCGTCGATTTTTTTTATATAATGGTTATATTTCAATCTTAGTTATATATATAGGATTAGTTTTGAATATAGTGCGACTATATATATATATATAATACTATGAATTAAACTATTATATCACATACGACTACTACACCACCACATAGTGAGAATTAAACACCGCACGATTGAATCCGAGACTCTTGCTAATGAAGGTTTTGTGATGTCTCAACTTTGCAATTTAAGTGAATTCTCATCAACGCTAATTATTTATTTCAATTGAATCGTTTTCTAAAACATCATAGGGAAAATAAGAAAAGCCAAAATAAAATATTTAGTTCCCACTAGCATCTTTTTGCGGGCACTCTCCAGAATTCTTTCCGACATTTAATTGACTTTTCATATTTTATATCGGAAAGTGACTACCAAACAATCGAGTGCGATAATTGTGATCACGAAAATATTGATTTTGTTTAATTTTGAAGTATTTGGTAAAACTTAACTTCAAATTGACTTTCAAAATTGAGAGTTTCCACAAAATTGTCCTTAGTTTAGGGTGGTGAAAGAATATTTTGTAACTAATTTTTCAAAATTATATACCTTATTATAAAGTTTCTAAAGCTATAAAATTTTTGCAGTTAAGATACGAAAGTATTTCTTATGTTTGTATTTATTTATTCTATAACAAATACCACTTAGAAAATGATAATGCGAAACATGTCGACTCCATGGTTTTTCTATATGTTTAATTTACAAATACAATCATGTGTATTCAAATACTTAAATTTTGCAAAATAAAACCAACAAGCCCCCACTACCACACAATAAACTAATTATTATAACAAGTTTGTCAAAAAACAGCATAAGTTTTTGTTCACTATGAACTTTAATAAAAATTTATTGTTTTTATAGATAAAGTTATTATATTAAATGTGACTATTTTTGTAATTAAAAGTGAATGTGTTAAAAATAATTGTTGTTATGAATAAAAGTTATAGTGTGTTCTAAATAAAAAGTGACATTTATTGAAGATCAAAAGTGATTGTTGCAGAAGTTATAATTCTTTTAATAAAAATTATTATTTTAATGCATAAAAGCTACCGTTTAAAAAAAAAAAAAACTGAACCGAATCAAACCGAATTTAGCTGCCGCACACTTGTGTGCCGCCTAACAACTTTGTTAAAATATTTATAGTTATGTTTTTTACTTATTTTAATCATCAAATTATTGTCACCTGTACTTTAAGAACTTGTATTATAACTCTCCATTTATAATGTATGAAAACATTTCAAAATACATTCGAGGATTGTCCAATAATTCAAATTTAAGATAACAACATAACTTTAGATCAAAATATGTATTCTACCCACCCACCCACCCACCCAACCACCATCAAGCTTTTCAGCCGCCTCAGACGATCGTCGCAATATCTTTGGCCGCCCTCCATTAATTTTCCCTTATTTTTCCTTCTATGACCAAAATAACAAGCAAGTACAAAAATAACATATATATCTTGCCAATTTCGCAAATTGGCAAGAACAACATTAATGATAGAAATTCGAAACTAATTATTGAAAGATCAAATAACAGATTCTACCGAAATCCTGGAACTAGGGATGTCAATCGGGTCAACCCGTTTGGGTTGTCGGGCTATTCGGGTTGCAAATTTTGTCAGGTCAGAAATTTACAACCCTAACCCTAACCCTTCGGGTTTCG
>JAYDZE010449570.1:0-16271 GCA_034509125.1 Monilaria moniliformis
AGCATATATATATATTAGGAGTTTTTGTGTAATATATATTTTATCATACACCAAATTTTAATAGTTTTTATATAGCATATATATATATATATATATATATATATATTTGCTACAGTATTTCGGTCAGACCAGTGGTCTGACTGGTTAAACTATGAATCGATAGCTTTGTCGGTTCTCTTATCGATACGATTTTTAAAACATTGGTAAAAACACTTATTTCATACTCTGCAGGACATTATTATGCAATTCAGAATTTCATTTTTTAGGAAATTTAAATTTTCATTTTAAAATCCGCTTCATAATATGCGTATATGATGTGATGTTTCCAATAAATATGTACAATGTAATTTAATAAATAGGAATTCGTGTACCATTCAGCATATAAAATATTATACATGTATCCAACCCTAAAAAAATGTTATACGTACATGCATCCAAACTGGTTTATATATACTTTTACCCCCTTCCTGTATGTGTATGATTTGTATACAAGAATATTACTTAATATGTAAATGTTAATATAGTAAAAAAAAATGTAAATGTTAATACATCATTGAAAACGTTTGCAAAATATATATGAGCATGCAAAATGTCTACATAAATCATTCATTATCAAATTGATATAGTGTGACGGATGACAATAAATTACAATGAAATATAAATTTTATAGAATCTTAGTCGGTACGATCTTAATTTAATAATCATTAATTATGCATGTACATAGGGAGCATATTAAATAATATCATGTACGTATAGAAAAGATTGTAACAGCGTTGGAGTAACCCTATTTATTAGCAACTTTAAATAATATGGTCCCATCATATATAACTTAGGTTTGAGCTAACAAGGTCCTCAATCGTTGTAGTTGGGATGTAAGACTTGAGAGAAACTCCATCATAATTAATAATGCTACTCTGCATTTTCATGTGCAGGCAATTCGTATGATAATCTCAAATTATTTTATTTCAATAAATATACATGTCTGCATCGAGCTGTCAAGATTGAGAACTAGTGGCTAACATTATATTTAGGCAAAATAATTTTTTTGTCCATGAACTATTTATCCGGTTTTATTTGGTCAAGTCCTTACATATATAACTTTTGGGTTTTTTTTTTATATATATTGTCCTCGGAACTTTATTTAATTCTATCAAATTTATACCCTCAATAGTCATTAGATTATTTTTGTCAATCAAATCTTACAAAAGAATTTGGATAATCACATATGGATCCTTGAACTTTGAACTATGGCATGCCGCAATCCAGGCTAAGACTTTTCATCCCAAATAACAATTCTAAGCTTGATGCGGTTTACTTTTAATACTTGTACCCAATAAAACTGTTTTGGTCGAAAGTAAAATGAAAGAAATAAGAAATTGGAGATCCACGTCTGTTCAGTTTGGCCCTGCGGGGAACAAACCATCCGATCCCCATTCTTAACCCTAAAGGGTGTCGTTGTGCGCAGACATGAATCCCAAATTTTATATTTTTTCGTTTATGCTTTTGAATAAACTCTGTTTCCGCGTCATTTTTTATATCATAGTATGCCATGTCATTTCTTATGTATATTGAAACCTCAACTTTAGGTCACAAGTGTTAGTTTTCAAAGTACCAATATGCATTAATTAGTCATAGTTTATGATAATTTGGTAATATAAGTGTTATATTTTAGATCACAAACTAATATCTATTACTAATTATAAAACTATCTATTTTTAAATTTTTTGATAACCTATAGTATCTTTATTATTATATATTTTAAGAATAATTTAGTAATTTAATATATATACATATATATATATACACACATAACTTTTTTATATAAGATAAGAATCCTTCAAGTTATGAAATTATTCAAAATTATGATAACCTTAATCATCTTAAATATATTATTATTTAATCCATACTTGCGCCGCACGTCCCATCTGGCTAGTTTCTCCAAAAACATGCATTACTCAACGTGCAATAATAAAAAGTAGAATAAATTAATAATGAATTGATATTAATATTATAAAACAAATTAAAGTTTGCAAGCTCAATATATAATTTGAAACTTCAAATACTGAATGCATGAAACATACAACTATATATAGAGAGGGTGGTAATACTCATGCACTTAGATAGTCTATAGTACACAATTTTGACCATTGATAGTAAGAAACGGAGCCACAAAATTTGTACAAAGATTCCTCTTAAGCGGCATCATTCTATATTTAAACACAGAGTCTCTAGAATAGATAATTAACAAATAAATACGTACGAAGAAGATAAATGAGATATATAATATAACATTTAAATTGCAAAAAACAAACCTTCCAAAATTAGGGCTGGCCGCGAGAGAGGGAAGATAGAAAGATATAGTCAATAGGAAATCATTTTTTCACCTTCTCAGCATTGTTTAATTAGATAGGTGTTTAACTTTTAACTTTTCTACTCTTCTCTCATTATACTCCCTCCCTCTATCCATGAAAAATAATCATATTTTTCTATTTTGGTCCGTCCACCAAAAATAATCTCATTGTATTTATGGAAAAATTCTAACAACACAATACCCTTAAATATCAATCTATTTACAACTTATACCACTAGAACCCACCATTTTTTTATCTCTCCAATCATTTTTTCTCCCTCTATCTCATACTTTATCAACCACTTTTTCTCTATCCAATCACTTTTTCTCCATATCTCTCTTAATTTACCAATCGTGCATTAAAACCCGTGTCATCCACCAATGAGACTATTTTTGGTAGACGGAAGAAGTACCATTTATTCCAGACCCCACACCCTTATTTAATTATTTCTTGGGCCCACATATTCTCCTCCATTTACTTTTTTCTTGCACATTTTACAGCGGGGTCCCATCTTTTTCTCCTTCTTCATTACCTTCTTCTTCTTCTTTTTCCCCATCTAGTTTCACCGCCGCGAAGGGGTGGGCTGACAGCCATACTTACGAGTTACGACGAAATTCAAATTTTCAGAAAGTAAAGAAAAAAGTGGTGTAGGCTGAAACTCATGGTAGCCCAACTGTGGCTCCGCTCTTATTGATAGTGGGAATTTGGACGATCCAAATGCATTTCATGCGAATCTCATTTTTTTCTTTTTAAAAATTTGACGGAAATATTATCATAAAAGTGCATACTCTGTGAACAAACTTTACGCATTTTACTTTTATAGAATATGCATTTTTGTGTTTAAAAATATAGATATACATTGATTGCACAACAAAGTTCTTTAAAATAGGAAGAGATTAGTTTTAGAAAATTGTAAAAAAAAATTCAATTTACTTTATGCAATTTTTTGCTCAATAGTTTTTCTGTGTTTAATCGTATATGATTTTTGTATATAATATTAAGCATTAAAAATATGTTTATACATTTTCTAACATTAAAAATCCACTTAAAACTTAACAGAAGGCAAAAAATCTAAACCATTAAATTAATAAGATCAGCTAATGTCTAATGAAATTGATTATCTATTATCTATTATTTATTTATTATCTAATACTTAAACAAGATCTGCATCAAAAATTCCTCCAAATATTCAGTTTTCCTACCCAAAATCAACTATTCTCATGCAAAAGTATTTTTCTAATTAACTACATATATTCACTCACTCTAAAAAATAACTACGTACATATTCACTATTTCAATAAAAATTCTCAAATTCGATTCGAAAACCGTTCAACCCAAAATTAATTGGAGCCCAAATTTCTGTAGCAATTATTGAGCTTCTCTATCCGAGAGAATATCCTTCTCTCTCTGAGAAAAAAAAAAAGAGAAATTGCGATTGAATGTCTGGAAGATGTCCTTTTTAAGATTCGTTTGCAGACGAAACAATAGCAAACCCTTCTTTTCTACCTGCAAGAGAGTGTCCGAGAACAAGCTCCTAGAGATGAATGTGTACTTTTATCAATAGCAGCTTATACCATATGTTTTTCGATAAGCAAGAAGAGCAAAAAGATGAAGACTACAATCTGCCTTGAATCGTAACATCAGAAGAAGGATGAATTTCAGAAGCATAAGTGGCGGTTAATTGAAGAGACGAACGATTAATTGCACAAGGGACTGTTTTCCTGTTTTCCTATATTCTTAATTTCTGCTAGTTTTTGTTTTGTGATTTGTAGTTTTAGTTATTTATTTATTAAACGTATTCTTTTTAATGTGATTGCTGTTAGTTTGGGCTTTAATTCACGACTCTATAAACTAACTAAATACCACTAGATTATCGTATAAAATATGGCTATTCATATGAACTATAAAAGATATCGAGATATTCCAAAATTTCAATTCATTTTAATTTATAATTAATTACATATACTATTTTTTATCTATATAAACTAATTTTCAAAATAAACTCATCCTATTGCTAAAACATTGAGGACAATTTTGATTATATTAGAAATTGACAATACATTAAAAAATTAGAGATAGTTTTAAGGCGGCGGAAATTACAAGCTTCTTAATTTGTAAATTGTAAGACATTAAGCTTTTGATATATATTTTATTTTTGCTGCTTACAGTGCATTTAAATTTAACTTTATTTACCAACTTCTATATTCCAAAAACATACAACTAAAACAAAAAAAAAAAAAAAAGTGTTGCCCGTGATTTTGCACGAGGGCAACACTAGTTACATATATACACACTAAATTTGACATTTTTATTTCATCCATTTTATTTTAGAATTAATAGTGTTTTACATTTTCAATTTTTATAAATTTATAAAATATCTTCAACTATTTTTATAAAATGTCCTAATATACAAAATCCGATGAAGGAAAACTATTCATTTTACAGGAACTTGAAGTGGAATTTTTCTTAATAAAAAAAAAAGATTAATAGTATTTAATGTCCTCAACTTTCAGCGTATTACAAAAAGTATTTACAACTGAATATTTTAATAAAAATCTCCAGCTTTCATCGTTTTTCATAAACTGTCCAGTTATAAACAATTTGGTTATGAAAAATAGATTTATCTTGCTAGAGTCTAAGGTGCTATTTTTGTGGAGAATTTTCATTGAACACAAAAAGAAGCCTCCACACCATTCACAGTTTTAGATAATTTGTTATCTAGACACGAGTTATCTTCAATTTATTATCAATTCGTCGTCCTCAATTTTTTCCGGCCATCGAAAAATGACATAATTAATTGAAATCTACCATGTTTTTTGTTGATAATATGAAGAAATTGGAGATGACGAATTTATATTTATAGTGGAGGAGGCAAAATCTGGGTTCGAATCATGGAGAAGGCAAAAATTTTATTTTTTTAGTGCAATCAATTTTCATTACAAATAGAGTTACTTTATGCATTCAATGCAAATATTCTCATGCATCCTATATATATATATGAGCAAGAGTGATTTTTTTTTTTGCATGCCCATTTCAGATGAATCATCTAGTTTTAAGATTTCATCGACAAAAAAAAGTTATCAAATTAATTGTAATTAGAATTGAAACAGTTGAAAAAAATATGAGTTAATATATGCTCTAAAATTGTTTAAAAAATTAGGTACTTTTGAATCATAATATTATATAGATATATCTCTTTCAATTACGTATGACTATTTAATGTACATATGTAACTTATTAATATGTAACGGTGTTTGAAATGTAATAAATTCAATGATGAAGACACTTCATTTCCTTTCCCATTAGTAGGTCGGAAGATTTGAGCTGTATCTCTCTAAATCATGCATGACTATTTTTATGAAAAATGCTGAAAGTTGGAGATTTTTTTGATGAAAAAATGAAAGTTGAGGACATTTTCTATAATACATTGAAAATTTGGGACATTTTCTGAAATACGTCGAAAGTTAGAACCATAACACACTATCAACATTTTTTTTATTTTTACTTTTATTAAAAAAATTTCACCCTAGAATCTGACAAATTGAATCAGTTTTCCATCACCAAATTTTGTATAACAATATATTTTATAAAACACGATAAAACTTAAGAATATTTTATGAATTGATAAAAATTGGAATCATCTCCTCAAAGTTTACCATTCCTAGAATTATATTAGAGGATAAAAGTACACGGTCAAATCTTGTTTTTAAAGCAAAGTACATAAGAAAAGTCAACGTATATATACTTTCCGTGTTCTTTTACGATCGAGGAGTTGGAATTCTGATATTTACCCTAATTTTATTATGCCAAATTAAACACATGGACAAACCTAGGAGCGGCCAAAGGTTCAGCATGCCTTTCTCCTTTTTTTAAATTAATATTATTTTTGTTGAATTTAGTTATATTTTCGTGTGTATAATTCTTTCTTCTAGTTAGCAACTTAGCATTCATAATTAATTAATTTTTGTGTAATTATACGTTTTATATTGTTTTTCTTGCTTTAAAGAGGTTTATTTATAAATTCTCGCTTAGCGCCCGTGAGGCACAGGCCGTTTGGCCGTGCCCTAGTGCAATTGCCCTTAAACCACATAGGAAATGTAAATTAAATCACATTTCAAAAATCAAGTGTGACAGACACGTCATATTAGAATGATATAATAATATTTGTTTTTATGATGATGTTTTTTATTTATACAGTAATACTTATTTTATAATGATATTTTTTATATATTTCAATAATATTTGATTCATAGTAAACAAAATAATAAGATTTCATTTGAACTGTCCTCCACATATATATATATATATGTGCGCGCGCAAGCTCGTGTATGTGCGTATGGAGTATATTTACACTGTGTTTATTTTGAGTGATATGATGGACTGATAAAAATAATTCAAGTTAATTTAACGTTTATCCTTATGGATTGATTAATTTTGAGCTTATTTGACCATCTTATCCTTCAAGTAACTAATCTTATCTTTTATCATTATATCCCATCACTCAAAGTAGACACCCACTTAGTGTCTAAAAATATATATTTAGTATATTTTTTAGGCAATCCTTGGAGAGAATCGTAGTTCTTGGCTTTCTAGCTATATATAATGTGTATCGTGTTGTGAAGGAATTTATGTAATCGTGCAAGTAGTTATCATTTTCCCAGATTTCAAACCAGGATGAAATTGTCAGTAAAAGAGTGGTTGTTACACCCTAACACAATTAGATATATTGATGGTATGCTATCACATGCGCTGCGCTGAACTTTTGTAGACCAATCTTGATGCTTTCGTCTTGATTTGTGAAATTGATTAATTGACAAGATGAGAAAAGTTTGGGAAATTAAGAGACGCAATTATATTGTGCTGGATTAGAATGATAAAAATGATAATAGTAGCTAAATCTAAAAGCATAAAAACTACAGATAACTAAAATAAAATACTGCCAAATGGGCAATTAATTCTAATAACTCCATCTTCCCGAGCATGTATTTCAATTTGTGGTGTCATAATCTAAAAGCGCACGTTAAACAACTAGTGTAATTAAAAAGGTTGCAATTGTGTTGTAATTCTAAAATGACATATTGTTGTGAATTTTTAAGGGAATTAATCCTATTATATTTTATTTAAATTTGATGATGTCAAGGCAACTAGCATGAACCAAAGTTCCAAATTACTTAGGTACTGATGAATTATGTGTAGGAACTAGGAAGGGATCCGTGAGATAGACTTTATATATTTGACGCCAGGTTCAGTCATCGTCATTAATAAATATATTTGTAATAAAAAAATACTAAAATTTAGATAGACTTCCGGGTCTAAGAAAGAGTGAATATACCAATTGGTTTAAGAAAATTAAAAAAAAAAAAAATTGAGCATCAAGGTCACTGTTTACTTTATCGAGTTTATAACAATTTTTTAATGCAAAAATTAGACCCATTTTTAGTTATCGAATTTAGAAATCTAACAACTTGTCATTGTGCCACATGGCAGTATTAATATAATTATGATTAGCCTTAAGGATATTTAATTAAGTAATTCATCAATTAATTGGTTATGGTATGTTACAGATTTTATGGAAATTGATTATGATGTTCAAATGTGGAATATTTTTCAATTTTATTTTTTCGCAATTTACGCTATAATGATATATACATTCCACATTATGATGATTTTCAGTCAACGTTATAATGATTTATATTAAATTTTATGCTCAAGTATATTTTTGAATTTGTAATGGTCTATTTTATTTTTAAGGACAGTTGATATACATTTTCTCTCTTATAAAATATCTCAAAATTTTAAATTCCATATAACAATATCAAATTAAATTATTTTTTCACAAAATATATATCAAATTAAATGTAATTTTGTGAGAATTCTAACGAAATCATAATTGCATATGTTCGCATGAAGAAATTTGTATGAAAAAATGGAATATATAAGTATCTCGGCGAACTTGCGTTACAAATTCTTTGTTATGTTGATATACATTTTATGTTATGATGATATAAATTCAATGTTATAATGATATTTTTTAATATTAAATTTAGTGAACTTGCGTTATAAATTTGAGTGGAGATATGATGCAATTATTATTACATGTTTTTAGGGAACTATTAAATTTAAAAACGTGGAAGATATTATGTATGACATTTTTAACCTTTTGATGCATGATTTATATATTCAGCTGTAATGATACACATTTAGTTTAAATTATGACCATCCATTTTTAAATTCAATAAATTATATTTGGTCTTAATTATGCACTAAAAGTATGAATTGACCTTAATGCACCATTATATATATATATATATATTGCAGATATAAATAATAAAAGCTCATAACTCTCATAGGTTAAATCTCAAAAGGTTTATATCATAGATTGCTATGCTAGGCTTATTCTCCATAGGTGAACCTAGCTGGATAATATTAATTCATTAAGGTTATTACTGTTCTTCAGATATTTACGTGTAAAAATATTGGCCGCTATATGTGCATTCATATTCCATTTCATTAAATAGGTATTTAATAGGAAAATAATCTATATTATTTATTTATTCTCACTTCTGACAAGTGCGCTAGATTAATTCTACCTTATTGGGTACTTCTGTAGAGTTAAATTAATTTCTCGACTTTATATATATGGGCTTATTTGGTAGTCAAGGTAAGATAAGGCAAGATAGACAAGCCAAGATGAGCTTTACGATAAAAAAATTATTGTAGCAATAAGATAAGTATGTAATGTTGTTGTTTGGTAGATAAGATAAAAATTCAGATAAAAATAAGTATTATGTTTGGTAGGTTATATTATATTATAGATAAGACATGAAATGACATATTCGCCCCTATTTATATATGTATATATCTATTCAATTTATATTATTCAATAACTAAATTATTGATTTATTTATTAATGAAAGAATATGTAAAATAGTAAAATTATTAAAAAAAATCGCCGGTCCTAATGAGAGGGTTTAATTTATTCATTATTATTTATTTATTAATGATTAATGATTATTGATAATATCAATCAGGCTTGTTAATGACTAATGTTAATAATTACAAATTAAGTTTATAGTATGAATGAATGTCAATTTAATGAGTAATTAATATTTATTATAAAGCAGACTAAATTAATGTTCTCTTAAAATTAATTAATATTAACTAATGAGAGTGATAAGGGTCATGACCACACAAAAATTAAGATTAGTTCAATTAATTAATGCTTAATTAATTTTAATTAATATATACATGTGAATAGTTTCTTTGTCTGGGAGTGTTTAGCCGGACATGGAGTGGCTGCCGTTTCTCTTTCCTTTACCGGCGACGGCTATGACAAAACACACATTGAAATACCCACATTTCTGGTGAAATCGAACAAAACACACAAAAAAGCACAAAAAATCCCGAAGAATTCAATACAAAAAGTATTGAAGAAAAATAGAACCAAACATAGAAGAAATCGAGAAAAAAAATACTGAAGTAATCGAAACAAATACAGAGGATAAATTGATACAAGAATACAGAAAAAACCGGACAGACACAAAGAAGAAATCGATTCCAAAATACTGAAGAAAGCAAACAAAATAAGCAATACAACCCATCCCAGATACAGAAAAGTCATGCGAGGGAGAGGCTCAGATCCAGAGTACGAATCACAAGAAATGGTGCGACCGCCTTGGCTGCAAACCCAGTTGCATCAAAAGTGTCGTCTGGGTTTGTCCGGCCAAGAAACGGGCGCATCCCATCTCCGTCAACCGACCACGATCACCACAGCCCAGCCAAGAATCAATCTGCCCTAGAATAAAAAAAATTGCGGTCATAACTGGAACAGTAATCGCACGAAAATCGCACAAAATCAAACGAAAATTGCACTCTGGACGAAGAATCGAAGCCGACCAGAAATCGGACACAAACCCCACTTTCGATTCCCCACTCTCGAAATCCATCGAAATGGTGAAGGATTTTGGCAGCGGTGGTTGGCGGTAGGGACAAGAAGAGAGAAGACCGAGTCGAAGAGAGAGGGAGAGTGGGGAGAGAGAGAGTGGGGTTAGAAAGGGGAAAAGCAAACACTGTAGGCAGCAGACAATTATTATCGCATGCAATTGATGCGATTCAATATCACGGGCCTATGCCGGGCCGAGATAATGTGTCCTGGGCTTCACTTTTTTCAATCATACCTATCAAACACAAAGAATACTATTTAACCTAGATAATTAATCTAATCTGGGTCTTCTCTGGCCTATCAAACAGTGCCTAAGAGTTCAATTTTGATGTTGATGCATACCTCTGCAACTTTAACCATCTTGGAATGTTGATTCTCTTTTGTATCCTTGTTTCCTGAATCAACAGATTAGTAGGTGATAATACACGGACAAGTGCAGAACAGCCTGAATTTCGGTTATCTAGAAAGCCAGCAGTGAAGCAATATGCCGAAGAGAGGTCCTCCTGCAGTCGCAGTATTTTCAGGAGTGCTCGAACTAGTCCTGTATCCAGTCCCTCTCGTAGTGATATATCAGCATCATATTACAAGACACCCCCTGGTATTTTCAATGGTCAGTCCGAGCCAGAGATTCCCCATTCCAATGGAAATACAGGACTAAGTTGTAATTATCGAATGCCTTCTGATAAAATTTCTGGTTTAAGTGTCGAGGATCCTCCTCTAATAACTAGAACAGTAAGTTCTCACTCCCATGTAGAAAGTCCACCCGAGGCTGTATTACCAGAGCCTTCCAAGATATCTCTGGAGTCTCCTGTGGCACGGAGGGAAACTTTTTCTCATGCTAATGTACATACTTTACCTCTCCCACCAGGGGCTGACATGCCTTCACTGCCCGCTCCAGTATCCTCAAGTTCTTCCACATCAGATCTTTCAGGAGCTACCAAGTCCTTGTCACCTGCTCCAATTTCCACCCTTGTCCCAAGATCTGAACATCCTGGAGTTAAACAGTCCTCTCCTATTTCTCAGGTTGTAGGTAAACCTGAACCAATGCTCATTAGATCTCAATGGCAGAAAGGGAAGCTCATTGGGAGGGGGACATTTGGGAGTGTGTATGTTGGTTCCAACAGGTACGCATGGTTGAATATATTTACTGATTTCAGCATCAAGCACACATTTTTTTAACTACCTTTCTTTCTTTGTTTGGTGTCAATAGGAAGACTGGAGCTTTATGTGCAATGAAGGAGGTTGAGATTTTACCAGAGGATGTAAAATCTCAAGAAAGCATGAGGCAGCTAGAGCAGGTTGGATTCCAATTTAGCTGCTTCTATATTCTCAGCCTACTTAATCTTTGGTTTGACTGAAATAAATCTAAATTATCTTTCACCCTTGTTTATTGGTCTGGAAATTTTTAATATTTTGATTTTCTGGAAATGAACTCAGATGATAATTGTCGTTGGAGTTTGCAGACTGGTTAGTTAGAAGAAGAGTTTACTAAAAGCTTAAGTGGTAGAAAGGAGTGTCATAGTCACATTTAGAATAATTCAATGTACCTCCCCCAATGTGCAGCTGGGTCAACGTGGCTTGAAGTGTTGCATGACATTTTTTATGAGTGAGTGGTGGTAAGATTTGAACTTTAGGACATTTTCTTTGGTGTGAATTTGATAGCATGTCGAATGGGTACCTCATCTTAAAGTTTAAGTCGGTAGAGAGGAGTATAATTTCTCATTTAATCCATATCATGAACAATATTTAGTACTTAGCAGCACCAAGCCTCTTATAGTTACATGCAAGTAAAATTTCAATGTTTTTATGGATATTAGTCTGTCACTCTTCTGTTCCTCCTCTCAACTGTAAAGTTTCCCTTGATAATTTTTGTGGCTATTTAGGAAAAAATAGAACCTTTGGCTGATGTTTCTCAATCTATTCAGGAAATTAAAGTTCTCAGCAAGCTAAAGCATCCAAACATTGTGCAGTATTATGGCAGTGAAATTGTACGTACTTTTTCTTCATGAAGCTCCACTATGAGCTTGATGTCTTTCTGCATGGATGGCCATTCGGAACCTCACTTTCTCTGATCATGCAGGTTGGCAACAAGTTTTATATATACCTGGAATATGTTCATCCTGGTTCAATCAATAAATTCATCCATGACCATAGTGCAGCTATTACGGAATCTGTAGTTCGCAATTTTACTCGTCATATTCTATGTGGGTTGGCTTATTTGCATAGCACAAAAACCATACACAGGTAATTGCGGTGTTTCTCATAATACCCGTACATGCTAGCAAAATAATCCTTTAGTCAGATATGTCAAAACCTTATCTTTGTTCAAAGGAATATGGATGATAAGAAGCAAAAGTAAGGAGGAAAAGAAGCTTTACACAGTTGGCCCTAATAGAGCATCATGACTGAAAAAAATTAATCAAGAAAACTGCATTTTCTTACACGACATAGATAAAGTAGGAAACTGTAGAGTTCTTTTTGAAGCTAGTCCAGAGCACTGACAAGCAAGAGCGACTGGTTGTTTTTAGATACATGCTTCTTTTTTTGTATGGTGCTTAGGTGTGAATACTCAGAGATAGAAGGAACTC
Source organism: Monilaria moniliformis (assembly GCA_034509125.1). Classification (NCBI taxonomy): domain Eukaryota; kingdom Viridiplantae; phylum Streptophyta; class Magnoliopsida; order Caryophyllales; family Aizoaceae; genus Monilaria; species Monilaria moniliformis. The sequence continues at coordinate 12,882 of JAYDZE010449570.1, forward strand.
TTAATGTTAGATCCCATATCCCTGACATTTTATAAAGGTGTTTATATGTGATTTCTTGTTCAACTAGATACTTTATTACTAAGATAGGTTTTCTTCTATTTAAAGAATGATCCTGAAACCATTCTTCAACTCGTATCATATTCCTCTTAACATGTCCTTGGTGTGACCTATAACGACCACAGCTTGTGTAGATGTAGGAAATTTTGCTTTCACAGAAATTTCATCCTGTATGAATTGTTGCCTGGAGCCAAGAAAAAAGGGTATTCATACATGATAGAGTATCTTTCAAACTCAAAGATTTGGAGTGTAAAATTTGCTTGACCTGGTCTCGTGATGATCAATTTTTCTAGGGACATCAAGGGTGCTAATTTACTTGTTGATGCACATGGAGTTGTCAAGCTTGCTGACTTTGGGATGGCTAAACATGTGAGTTTTTCTTTTTCCAAATCACACAAGTATATGTGGGAAATAAAGGTACTCTGAAGGCCCAGAGGTCAGAACGAAAATGATTAGCATAGGCTTATATCACTTGTTTCAAAAAAATTTGACTATCCTTTTCAAGTTTACATTGAAGCTCCTATCCATTGGATATAAACCAACCTAATGAGCATGAGAAATGTGAGGTATATATTTATGAGAAGGCAGTGCAGCAGAGTTTTCATCTCTGCTAATGATTATTATGCATGGTATCTGTTCTGTTGGTAGTATAAACTTCACACTATCTAATCTTTATTGCCTTTGACACTTCAGACGTTTAAATCAAAGAACACAGATGAGATTGTGTTTGATATTTGGAGTATCATGATTATTGACTTTGGAGAATATATCAAATGTTTTTCTTTAGCAAGCCCCACTAGCCAAAACTTTGAATTGTTGTTCCACTATTCAGGATTTATATCCTTCCTTCGATATTTTAGAAGTTCTAGACTTCAAAGAGTGGTGGTTGAAAGCTAGGTTAGGATGCATGCCCAAACACAGATTACACATGAAATATGAGATAGGTTGTCATAAGGCTGCTTTGTATGCTTTCCCGTTTACATGCTTGTTTTAATTATTAATCTTTGTTTGAGTTTGTGAATTCCCTATCAATTTGCAGCTAAATGGGGAAGCGGAAAATCTATCATTGAAGGGTAGTCCATATTGGCTGGCTCCAGAGGTGAATCATATGCTGCAACCTCGAGTTTATTATCCTGGGCAACTGTGGCCTAATATACTAACATCATAGTAATCCTGTAGCTCTTGCAGTCTGTGGTGCCAAAAGATGCTAGTGCTGATCTTGGTTTAGCAATAGATATATGGAGTTTGGGCTGTACCATAATTCAAATAATCAATGGAAAGCCCCCTTGGAGCGACTATGAAGGGGTTAGAACATTTTGTGCCTTTTTGACTTTACTATGATGAACTGATTTGTTAAATTCCATCTACATCTGTTTTGATGTTGATATTCTCCTGGTGATTTTTCGAAAAGTTTGTAAACCGTACTCTATATTTAAGGCTGCAGCATTGTTCAAGGTTTTAAAGGAGACTCCACCAATACCTGAAACGCTGTCAGCAGAGGGCAAGGATTTCTTGCAGTGCTGCTTCCGCCGAAATCCCGCAGACAGACCTACAGCTATCAAATTACTAGACCATCCATTTGTGGATTGTACGCGCATCAGCTCCAGTCACTTAAAGAGATCAAATTAATGGTATAATACTACTCTTCATATCATGCCGAATCTCCTTCTCTTTTGATGGTAGTGGTGATCATGCATCTCTCTATACATGATTCAGAGCGAAACCATGCAATTCCGAATAGTGCAGTCATGTCATAAGTTGGATCAAATGCCGGCTTCATCAGATCAACAAGGGGAAACTCACGATCAAGTTAGAGCCGTCTTGCTTCCTTAACAACTCAAAAGCTAAACATTTTCTTCCCACATGCTTAGTACATCCTAGCTCTGTCAAACAGGGTGTGGAAAATGGGAAATGCCACAATCTTTTATCACTTTGGTAGTCCTCTTGAGGTGGTGTGTCATCGATTTTCAACAGATGTTGGAATAATGTAATATGCTGTGCAACACAAGAGAGACACAGTTGAGCATGTTTACGTTGTTTAGTTTATCAGCTCAAAATGTAATTTTTTTTTAATTTGCAGCGTCTAGTATGAAAGATATAAATATTTGGTGGTGTTTCCCATCATATGCCTTTGGAATTTTGTAATATAATCCAATTACATTCTTTTTTATCCACCAACTGTGCGTCTGACTGATTGGATGAACTTTCAACTATGGCTTTCAACAGTGGTTATTAATGTTTTTTATTTCATGAAATATCTAAAAGTATTTGTTATTGCATTTGGCAAAACTTCTGCCGCAGATTATAGTTCTTGTATAAAAAAATGTAAAATACGATCTACATAGATAATGGAAGAGATATGTATGTGGGGTGCTTTACGCAATTAGGCCCATGAAGTTTAAGGAGAAATTAGATACAATAAATATGATGAAAGTAGTCACTCCGACAAATATATGTTTAAAAATGGTTAATTTGATGGAAAATGTCACTCTTGATAAGAAATTCGTATTCTACTATTATTTTGGATTAGCCTATTAATATTTTGAGCTTTAATCCTAACTTCCCAAGTAAGAAAACAATTACTCTTGACTCTCGAACACCTCTCACACAATTACTTCTCAACTATTTCTTATGTTTTACGTGTACATGCTTAGGGGATCGTTTAATAGAAACTATTTTTCCCTTACATGGTTTTAGTCAATGTATATTTATGTATTATTTTAATTTTAGAGTGAACTACAAAAAATATAATTATATTAAGATGTAATATCATTTGAGATGTTTTTGCATTTTTTACCTATTTTTCGAACAAAAATATTCCTAAACAATTTAAAGTCATTTTAGTCTATTTTCCAGCCTTTTCTCTCGCCTCTCTCTTCTTCTTCCTCCTCTCTCTTTATGTAAATTAAACTTGAAATCTTACCAATCTCATTCTCTCTCCCGTCTATTCTCACCAATAATAAGACCTCCAAGAATTAAACAAAAATAGAAGTTGAAATCTTGCAAAATTGACAACGATGGAGGAGGTGGCAAACCATCTTCATTGTTGTTCAACTTAGACCAGCAGTAATGGTGTACCATCATTCTTCAACATCTTCTACAACAGATGGCAACACGCCCTCTTTTGTGCACCATTGTTTTCATTAAACATGCGTTAATCGAAATAATTAATTAATATTACTATTTGTATTATTTTTAGAATTTTAGAAATTTGGCTATGAACTTTATAGTTTAAATAAGTTGATTCACAATTTCGTATATAGCAATAAAAGCTCAGTTTTGCACAAATAGCTATACTATATATATATATATATATATATATATATATATATA
>JAYDZE010449681.1:0-16271 GCA_034509125.1 Monilaria moniliformis
TATAATAATATTGTTTAATGTATTTTATGTGCATGTATGTCAGTAAAATAAAAAGAAAAATTTGGTCTGAATGTCCGTGATGCCAAACTTAACATCACTTATTCGGTAGGGAAACCTATCGAGTAAGGGGTGTTACAGCCCGACTCAGTAAAATTGAGAAAATTGGATAAAATGCACGATGCAGTTGGGAAGACATGGTCACCTACTAGGCTAGCTGAACAGTTATGAGGATTGCGGGTTAAGAGATGAAATTCGTGTTCATCTGTATCAAGGCACGTATGGGATCATATACACCTGTGTGATACAGGTATACATTTCTGCCTAAAGATGAAGATGTTACTCAAAGAACTTTCTTAGTCTTAATCTTATCGATTTAAGCTACTGAAATTCCTTATTTGATGATAGGAGATGTTTGATTAGTTTTGAAGGCTTTCTTTGTTCGATCATGTAGATGATTATTTTGTTGCAGTTGCAAGATCCATGTATTTGTGGAGCATTTTATACTTGTGTGCATATGTTTAGTTTTTCTTCTCGATTTATTTGATTACATTAAATTTGTTATATTCATTGTAGTTTGGAATCATTTTCTATATCGATCGGCTATTTTATCAAATTTGTTATATTCACAAAATGTGGTTGTGTGAAAGTCCTACGACACTTAGGCTTGTTCCAGCAAGCACATGTCTATCTTTCTATTTGTTTGTAAGCTTGTTTCCTATCCAGTTGTTTCTAACCTAGTGTTGTATATCAAGTTTCAAGTCTCTGAGATATTTGTTATGTGAATTTGATTTTCTTGAATTTGATTTGTTTTTATTGTAGAAGATGGATGAGAAGGGAAATGGAAAGGACAAAAAAGTAAATTTACATCTTATCTAAAAAAATTATCTATGTTACCAAACACTTCATTTATTTTTATCATGGTTTTAATCTTATCTACCAAACAACAAATATAAAAAGCTAATCTTGATTTTTTATCTTGACGTATCTTAACATGCCTATCAAACACGCTCTTAGAGTTTTGGGTACAACAACTTAATAATCTTCATGTCAATGCTTTGGTTGCAAGTATTTAATATGAATGAGGGTGGCTCCTCTTATCATCCAATTATAGTTAAATGTTGAATAATTGGTCGCTCAACTATTTCGTCGTTCAACCAAAAATGGTTTGAATGTCATCAGAACTGCAATTGCCTCTATAATGTTGAGGATGAACAAAACCATTTGATCACATGCACAATCAACAAAACCATATCATTTTTACACCAAACTATATGCTGCATTGCCAAATCAACCTTACTTATTGGTCAGTTATAATTCACCAAATAAACTCATTGACACATACCTGGAAGGAAATCGGCACCAAGGCGTTTTTCTGCCCAAGAAAACCTGCACAGATTGAGTTAAACAAGGACAAGTTAGCTTCAAATAACTTATGTCACATGTATCTGTGTGTATTTATGAGGTCCAAGACAATCTGTGCACTATGCAGTGGTATATTGGATTTCAGAAGTTGTTACTGCAAGCCCGATCAAACGTAGTTCAGAAGGGTAGATGAATAAAAGACTCTGAAGAGAAACTCACAGTGCTCCTCCTCCTAAAGGACCAACAACTTTGAAAAGTGACACAAAGGTCATGGCCATACCATTTGCTGCACCTCTTTGGTCTTGGTCCTGCGATCATTTAGTTAATACACTCATTTAACAGAGGCACAATCATGAAAGCTATATAATTATTATGTGTGAAATGATTGGAGAATTACCACAACTCTATTTTGTAGTATGAAGAGCCCCGTCACAATGGAGATCTGCTCAAACAGAAACAGTTACAAAAAAAAAAAAAAAAAAAAAACTACTATTCGGTGCAGCAATCAGAAACAAACCTGTAAAGTGTTCATGAATATGCTTCCACTAGATCTACTTGCTTGCACAATGTAAATTTTTTGTCTACTAAGTAAAGAAGCAATGAACTCATGTAGTGAACATGGCATATACAAGTATGTCACAAAACTAGAGAAGGTATAGTGTAATGGAGACAAGTCTCATATTCTAAGCCTTCAAAACTTAAACTTTCACTCCCTGATTGTGGTGTAAAAAGGAAAAGAAGTCGCGTAATCACTCACCGATAGGACATTCTTCAACAGAGATGCAATATTTAACACTATGGATAGTGTGATCCCCGATAGCATGGCTATGTAGTGATAACTTGTTAACATAGGAATTGAAATGATCTGCACTAAAAAAGAAACCTCAACAAATAGAATGTCTGGAGATCATATTCAAATCATATATATGTCTAGTTCCAAGGCCATACTCCTAGAACTCGAGAAACCATGATGGGACCCAAGATTTTCTCCACAATCGGATACAAGGAAGATTGGAAGACCAGAAGGCCCAAACCTGAAATTTGGATAAGTGAGCAATGTATTAAAGAGAACAATATATCACTAGCAGACATGAGTGAGTGAGGAAAACTACCAAGGCTCTAAACTTATTAAGACACGCCATATCATTGCACACAAGCTAAGTAAGCATATGGAACAGTATAGATCGTCCATAGGCTTATGAAAAAGCGACATAGTGAAATATGTCATAAATGAGAAAGAATATACTTTGACCTAGTTCTATAATTACACAAAGGATGGCATATATGATATACTACTAGCAAGAAGTGTTCAACCATACCTGAGATTGAAATAACTGTTCCAACATCCTCGGTTGAGTAACCAAGCCCTCCAAGTCTTAGGGGACTCTCGGCCCATAATGAGAATATCTGTGTACGTAAAAAAAATTAACTATGTCATGATTGTAAGCAAGTTAGGAACTTAAGAAATTAAATCAACTAATATTACCTACCTCTGAGTAAGCCATATCATGGAGTGAGAAAGTGCAATATACTATAATGGATGACATAAGTGGCCAGTTCTTAAAGAGGCTTTTTTTAGAAGCCTTATTTTCCTCCAGCTCTTTAATGTTAGACCGTTGAGTTGCGGCCTCCAAAGCATCATAAGAACCTTCAGAAGATGTTCTCTCTAAAATGTGTGTGTGTAGTGTTTCCTGCATCTCTTAAAACTTAATTAGATCAAACCGACATTGGAAAATCAAAACAAACTTGATGAAAATAATTATGACTGTATATAAACAAGAGATATGCCAAATATCAATTACTCTTTAGAATCACATGCACATAGTCCAACAACCTAATTCGTCTATTGTTTTTCTTTCACAAGACTCTCTCGTCTCCATTCAGTTAAATTTTATAGATTTTTGGAGTCTGCTGACTTTAAAACTCGAGTGCATTGTCTAAACATTTGGCAGTCACATCGCACTGCCAGAACAGCTAATGCTTACAAATTTTATATATCCTTGTCATCAACTTAATCTTGTTATAACATCAAAACCTACTGAGTAAGCTTTCAGGAAGTAAATAGCACGTGAGATGGAGAAACGTACCGGGATCCAGAAACAAGCGATAGTTACAAACACCGCAAATATTGAGGTTATCAGACAGGGCAGGAAATTTGGGAATCTACCAAAATATTATTAAGTTAGAGTTCATCAAACCAGAATCTAAAGATGAAATGGTTAAGAGAGAGATGAGAGGGAGTATAACTATATGCACCTCGCCTAAAAAGAATCTGACGTGAATATTCCAGGGAATTTGTCTGCAGGCTTAGTCCAAATATTGAACCGAATGAAAAAGAACTGTTAAATTGGTGATGACATGCACAGGCGCGCACACACACACACACATGTAGACATATTTAGAAAATATTGAAGAACTATAGATATGTCACCATAACCGCCAAAAAAAAAAAAAATACAAAACAAACTACAGGCAGAAGTTCCTTAGTTAGTTGTGATTATATTATCTGATCTATAGTTGAATAAGTAGAACTCCCACTTCTCCTTATATACAGTTTACAAATTCAAGATGCTTACAGAATAGAAAATTCATATCCAACCTTCAGCCGTTGCACTTTATGAAAACATACTTAGGATGAAATTCACTCACTCATACACACAAACACATATAGTGGTACCTGAGCAAGAAAGCCTCCCAACACTGGTCCAATAACTAATCTGGTACCCCATGCTGTGCTAACCTATGGAAAATTGAATTGGAATTCTCAGGAATTGCTATGTGAAAATGAGTAACTTAAGAAACAAAAATAGGTCATTACTGCAGACCCTCTTCAGGGATATTTCTGAAGAGCTACTAGGATATTTTAGGGGCTATAAGTTCCTTCAAAGTGTCAGACAATATCTTTATAAATATGTGGTTTTCTACTTATCATAACGTTTCGAACTGATAGGCCCTTTACAAAAATGCAAAAGGATGTGTGGAAGAAGATGAAACCATGCATATCTTAGACATGTAGCTGCAGTTTTTTCAGTAATAATAACATCTTATACGATGTAGAAGATATAAGCTCTTTAAAATAAGCTTATAAGAAGATCTTCTTAATTGGAAAATGGTGGAAGTGTGTCGTGTGTGCAACTACTGAAGACGAATAAATTGTTGTCACCAAAAAATATATTATATTCCAATGGTTTTAATTGTTAAGATATAAAGCATTCCTATCATTGTTTTCTTATTCATTGCAATCTTATAGATGATATTGTTGATCTTCAAATTTCTATGAGGTTTCACATGCACTCTCAACAGGTATTCTTCCATGATCTATTATCCTGTTAGTTGCTCCATATGATAGAATATTTGTTGGTATCACAATTCACACACTGTACACACAGTAAATTACTAAAAAAAACATACAACAATGGCTTACCGCTGACAATCCATAAGACTGGTATTCATCACGAGCTGTTTCACATGCATATGCTTGTTCAGAGAGTGAAGCCATAGAATGAGGAATCCAATGGAGAAAAACGAGTAAAAAACAACAACTAAAAGGTAAATAAATTGCCACTAAATACCTTTATTGGTCCAAGTAAGCCATTCAAACTACCAAGAAGAAACCTCGTGATGATGGTCATCCAATAGTTTATACTAAGGCCAAACAGAGTGTTAAAAACAACCCTGAAAACAAATGAACACCTAATTATTGGGATGCCCAAAATGATCGTCAAAAGAGCTTAAAGCAAATAAATTGATTACTGACACAGCGACACATCCTATAATTATGACAGGTTTCCGACCATGTCTGTCAGCAATTGCTCCCCACAAGATAGAACTCAAAGCTCTTCCAATCATGAATGAGGATCCTTTATAAAGTGAGGAATTAGTCGAGCAAGGTAATTAAGAATATATATATATATATATATATATATATATATATATATATAAAAAAAAGAGGTTGGCCTACCTACAAAACCAGCATAATAACCAATATCCTCTTCTCTATCTGCAATGTGAAAATCCCTTATCTGCAACAGAGACAAAAGAAAAATGATAACACAAATAAGTGTGCTACTTTTCCATCAGACTGACCATAGGTTTCCAATTTAGGCAAAAATTATTTGGATAATCTCTACAGTTTAACATTATAGAGGAGAAGAAGAAAATACAGATACATAGCATGTTTCATATAAAGGTACAGAAAGTAACTAAATGTTGAAAATGAAAATCCCGAAATAACAACATGCTAGTAAACAATATAGAAAAATACAACATTCCTCAAAACAGAGAAAGAACATATCCCATGAAACAAATTAAAATGCCCTCAAGTTTCCTAGGATCCGTATGTAATGTTATATTGGTAACTCGTCCCCAGGTAAAATCATGAGAGTTCCATCAAATAAGATGGTATATATGTATTTTAGCCAGTGTAATATAAAGCTTCATTCTTCTTATTCAGGTTTATAAAAGCAGAAATTGATTACAACACATCTATTTTCAACTTTCTTCTGTTAATGACCGTCTACACCAACTAGAATTGTAATATACTTTTTATTGTTCGACTTCGATAACAACATACAACATATATTATCCCAAAATAAACTGATGATGGAAAAGAGTCAAATTCTTACCATGAAATAAAGGAATGAGAAGAGAGATGATATTGTCAGAGCTGTAGACAACGGAACGGAGAAAGAAAAAAAAGCTTCAGTACCAAGGAAGTAATGGAGGTGGCAAATGCTAAGGCAATCAAATGATGCTAAGTTCGTTCTTCGCTAGAATTATGACAGAAATTTAAGCAATTGGTGAAACATAACTCTGACATAAAAACAACACTTTAAAAGGAAAGTTGCCATTCTACTGTCCACGACCAAACGGGTAAATGTTTGAGTGTTTGCATTCACACACACTCTCCTTGATTCAAACTACTACACATGCCGATGAATTACCAAGAACAAACGATTTCCAAGACGAAGATAAACTTACAGCAGTTTTCTAGATTTCTATATCTCACACAAACTACATTCCCACATAAATCATTTCATCTGCAGACAAAATCAATAGCAACACCACTTTCTATGAGACTAATTAAATAGAACTTACCATCTTTAGTTTCTTTTGTAATTTATTATTCACATTCTTTTCAAATTCATGCACCACTTCTAACTAAAACCACACATTTCCTAAAATAACTAGCTAAGTGCAAATCATGCATGAAAAGTAAACTACAGTAGACATGTCCTTTATTGTGGCTTGTCTAATAAGGTGTTGCTTGTATTGAAGAAGCAGATAACTGAAATTTCACGTTGCTAAAATGAAATAAATATTGCGAACATTTCAGCTATTAACCATACGGTACAGTACACACACAGAGAGATAGAGTAAAGGTTTAATTACCAGTGGCGAGCACAATCATCCAGACAGTGAGAATTTGCTTGAGGGGCAGGCCTCTTTGTAATTGTTTGCGGCGATCAACCGCACATCCTGGGCACCCCTCCACGTACTCATCTTTTTTCAGTAAACTCTCGGCATATTCAACCGCAGCCATTCTCTCTCTGTGCGCCGCGTTTGTGTGGCTCTGCTTTGATGCTCACCTCCTATATATATACACACATAAATACATATATGCGAAGCACATGAATGATATTCCATGTAGTGTGATGCCTGGAAATAGACGAGTACCTAAGGTTAATTGCCAGTCAAAAAATTAGTAAACTACCATATATGTTAATCCGGACCTCTGTTTTCTTTTAAAAAAGGCCCAATTAAATTTATTTTTATTATTTTATATAATAAATATATATCTATCATTGCCTCTCAAGCAAACAATAAGTAACCATGTGTGTGTTGATCTAGTGGTAATGTAGACAAGATCAAAAGTGTATTGGTCTAATTGTTGATTCGTTGGTTAATGTCTCAATTAAAGCTCTCAGATTCGAACATCTTCACGCTATTTTAAATTATTTAAAATTTGAAAAATAAAAATAAAACAATAAACCAGCGTACCGTAATGTAGTTATAATTGTTATGTGACTTATAATTCAACTCGTCATTTGAATTCCATTTTTTTATCTGTATAATTTGTTTGCATAGGGAGGTGATTGGCATGAATGGATATTATTCGGGGAGGATGAATGGAGGAGGGATGAAATTGTCAATGAGCTCCATATTTTGACATATATATATATATATATATATATATATATATATAAATAACATTAGATTGTTTAAAACCTCAGTCTAAAAATTTAAGCATGTTTTTATATAGTAAATAAAGGGAGTGTATTTTTATAAAGGTAGACAGTTTTAACATATAACTTATAAAATAAGATATTTAAAATTTTCATCGAAAAATAATATTAAAAAGAAAATTTTAATGACGAATAGTTTGTACTTCCTCCATCCCAAATCATTAATTCTTTTTATAGAATAGACAGAATTTTTTTTGAATAAAAAATAACAATTTGTATTATTATTTAAATATACAATCAAGTAATTTGTAATGATAAGTCAATTTGGGTAGCCAACTTGGATTCGTTGCATACAACGAGATTAAATATAGTCTCATGGATGACTTGGAATTGCTATATTTATACTAGTATTTATTTTTGGAATTAGGAATATTAATATTTGATATTCAGCGGTTGTAATTGCTCGGCGTGACGGCGTCTAATAATAATTTATTTTCTTTAATTTACATGGTTCGCGAACAGAGACACTAAATTTAATCTTGACGGCGCCGTTTGGCACGTTCCTTTTCTGCCTTCCGCAGCTTCCGCTTCTATCTTCTTTCTTTTTTCAATATTCAGTTTATTACTATTAAAATTGTTGGTACCATTATTGTATTTTTCATTTTTAGATAAATTCAAAAAAATTCCTTAACCGTTGTTGATTTTTAGTTTTTATTAATTATGGTTGCTAATTTGAAAGTTGGAGTTGATTATTCATGTTTAAAGAATAAATGCCAAAAAATGAACAAAAAAAAAGCGCCCCAAAACTCCTCTTTCATTTATAATTTATATTTATATAATGACGAGACATACATATAAAGGAAAAAATACATGAAACATGAGTTATATCTTCAATTTTTCCTACTCTCGTAATTTTCTTCTACAACATAACTTTCAGTATATACTAGTCTGTAAGTTTGCAAATAATTACGCTAATAAGACCTAATTCAAGTGGAAATGTTGAAGCACCCAAAGACTCTCCTTAACAATAGATATTTGGCTTAAATCTCGTCTGCGTGCGGTGTATTTTCTCACTTTATGGTGGTATAGTTATCCCACCTGCGTGCGGAGTTGTTGTCCCGCCTGCGTGTGATGTAGTGATGGTATAGGTGTCTCGCCTGCATACAATATAGTGGTCATGTCCTCATGCAGTGCAGTACTTTAATTATAAGATATAGACCACATGTAATTTTAAAAATAAATTATAAATAATTATATATGAATGTGATTTCACCCAATATACATAAAAATAGTGGCAGCAGACAGATATAATTACCATTAATAAAATCATCCTACAATGTCATTTTCAAATATGTCAAAAAGTATTTTGAGAATATCCTTAAAATAATTTATTCACAAAATTGCTTGTCCACCACGTACTGATATGTGCTCTGACCTATAGCTTTCATGTTGTTTCTATGCTATCATCACTTTCCAATTTTGGAATATGCATAATAATCACTTCATACAGGTATATAATTGTAATGCCTCACCCTGTTCCTTTTCTTTTAAATAATACAAGCAATCCTTAGGAAAATCGAAAAAATAAATAATTATGCATTTTGGTCCGACAATTTGCTACGGTGCAATTAAACTGATATATTAAACATTTAGACGTGCAATATTTTCCAAAAAAAGCCGTTGATTTTTGTACATGAATCTCAAATCTCAATTTCAATTTTTGTACATGAATCTCAAATTCAACATTTAGGCTTGGTTGGATTCTAACAGGAATATCTTTGACCCTGATGGGTTTAGAGTTCGATTTAATTTAGAAGTTCAATATCTTAAAAATGATAGATTTGAAAAATATTTTTATGGTCTTTTACTTACGTACATATTTATACCAGAATACAAACTAACTATCATTTTGCTTGTACATTTTTTGCCCTGTAATTAGCATTAGGCGACAACATCTTCGGAGGTAGACAATTGACACATTATTTCTGTTTATCTATTCAAAAGTACTATTTATTCCTAATGTAATAAGTTTTGCATTAATTGCTTGCTAAACTAATTCGTCAATTCGACCAAAAATGGTTACAACGTGCGTCGATCACGTTCAGGACATGAATGTCAAATTCTTCATGCACCATGTTGGTTTATCCAAGTCTCTTTCACGTGGAACAATCTGAAACAACTACGTCGGTTCGATTTTTCTTTTTACAAGGGAAATGGTGGTGGGGAAGATTGAACGATTGGTCTTTTTTTTGGGAAAAAATCTCCCTTTGTGGATATTCATGATGGAATGTCAGTTAAGTTTTTTAATTACAATGTAATTTATATTATATTAATATATATAGAGAGAAAGTTATGCTACATACACTTTATGTGAGCACCATCCGTAAGCACCGCGCTCGTTTAGTCTTTGTTACCATTATTTGTTTTGTTTTATATATTTAGTTTGATTCTAATACATCAAAAATTATTATTAACATCATTAATTTTACATTATTCGTCATTAATTTAATTGCACCAATAAATAATTTTGCCATTTTTACGATTCAAATCCATAAATTGCATTTATATACCAAGGAGATGCATCCGCTAAAAACTTTCGTGATTGAAGGGCCGAAAATATTTCTCATGTTTTCACGATAAAAACAATTCCCTTTCATATATATATATATATGACTAAAATTTAGATAAAAATTATCCAACAATGGTCGTTAAAATATAATAATTTATGAAGCATTACTAAAGTTTTCAATGAACAAAATGAAAATCTTATTCTGGTACTGATCCTGACAACGTATTTACACAAAAAATATTAGTTACTAGATATCTACAAAACTTGGTTTACATATTTTTGCCCATAAGTTCCTGATAATTAGCATTTGACAAAAGCATCCTCAATTGTATGACCAGATTTTCCGATGACACGTGCGTGCTATTTATTCTAAAAAAAGTGATACTATTTCCTTTGAGAAAATATAATTTTTATGCTTAATAAAGTAACCTTTGCAGTAAAAATGTATTAGTTTTTACATGGCACACTTTAGCCGCCAACCAAATGGTAAGATTGAGCAGTCAAAATTACAAATAAATAAATATCAGAATATAATATTCCTTAACCCGTAGAAAAAAATAGATAGAAACATATGGGGCGTTTGGTTTGTGTGTTTGGGCTAGATATAGATAGTGAGTTCATATATAACAGTGATATTCTTGTGTTTAGTTTACAAGATACTTAAAAGGCTGGCCTAAGTTACACTGTCTCGGCCCGTTTTGGGAGGCACACTTTTCACTGTTCCTTAATGTTATTGTCAGTTTGTGAGTCTCTTTTATTTCGTCCGATAGCCTATCACTTTCACAACAATAATCCAGATAACAAAGATGGTCCCCTCTTTACCCTTTACCGCTGTCTCTCTCTCTATCTCGTTTCGCCGGAGCCTCTCTCCTAGAAACGACGACCACAATACCGGGTCCTCGATTTAGCAAAGGGTTTGTGGCTTGGTGTTTGAATCGATGTTTGGGGGTCGGCGGTAGCGATGGGTTTCACGGCGGCAGTGACTTGTTTCGCTTCACAGATGTCGTCTCACCAACCATGCGAGCATCACCCCGTGGTCGCCATCTCTTCTAATTTGAGTTTGTCGGTTTTGATTGTTTCGACTTTGCTACTTTTGGAGTTTCGATTTTGTGCTTATGCTTCGTGGTGGTGGTGGTATCGGTGTCATCTCTTCCGATTATGTGGTTCTGTGGTAGTTCGTTGTGGTAGCGGTGTCCACGGCGGGCTGTCTTTCTAGATCGATGGCCGTCGGCACTGCATGTTGGAACTCATATTCTATTTTCTTGTTCGATGTGGTTATGGATTAAAAGACTGTGATGATTTTACAATCTGAGCCTATTTGGGGTCGATCTTGAGATGGGTTCGATTTAGGTGTTCGATTTTTGCGATGGGTTCGATTTGGGGGTTTCGATGGTTTGAGGTTGTAAGGATTTAGGTTTTCAATCTGAGCCTATTTTGCTATCCTATCTCGGTTAAACGTTGGGCGGCGGGGCGGTGGGGTTGACTATGGCGGTGGGGGTGGCGGTGACTGTGGCGGTGACTGTTGATTAATTATTGATTTATTAAATTTAATTCACAATTAATTTATTAATTGATTTATTAATTCAAGGATAAAATGATTTTAAAATCAAATGATACTAATTATTAAATAATTTAATAATAATTATTAATCAATAAGATTATTAATTACAGATTAATTCATTATAATAACATATTATTTTATTATAATTAATTAATTACAGATTAATTATGAATCATAATTAATTAATTGATTACAAATTGTTAAAATAAATAACATTTATAATTGAAAAGGGTAAAAAAGTCATTACACACTTTATCTAGAATATAATCATGTCTACCAAACACTGTATTATTTTTATCATACTTTCTATCTTACTTACCAAACAAAATATTAAAATCTTTATCCTTATCTCTAACTCAAATTTTATTCTAACTATTAACACAGTTTAACTACTCTATACAATCCAAACATAACTACCAAACACCTCGTAAATAAACAAGGGTGGAAATTAAATCAAGGGACAATATAATATAATGAAGAAAAAAACTACAATGAGCGGAGAGCTGATGATTGGTTGACAATAGGTAGAAATAAAATAATAGAGGCAGCGGAACGCGACAACGATTGGGGGGCGTCGCTGGGCAGCGGCGATTGGAGATGCAGCGGCTGCTGTGCTGCTGGGCGGTCCGATTTGGTGTGGGGGAGGGGACGATTTTGAGGTGGAAGGGGTTCATTTTGCAATAGTTAAATGTACTCCTTAAGAAAATATAAATAAATAAAATTATAATTTAAAAATAGAATAACAAGGCAAATGATAGTATTCCATATTCTTATTTATTAGAATATACTCTGACTTATTAACTTGAAAGAAGAGGATATCATATCGTATATATTCAAGATGGCCGCTATATATCTTATCTTCTGCTCCACGATAATATTTGATTAGTTTCTACAATTTGTTGAAAAAACAGCATGCCCTAATCATGCTCTATGATTTTATTTGTTTTGCCCCTGTTTAATTAATCTCTCGTAAAATTATAATATATATATATTATATGATCTTGACACTTTAGAGCCGTGCTAAAAAAATAAAGAGAGAACTTCAAAATTGGTACCTAAATATAGAGATTGCACATTTGGGTTTTTAAAGTTGAAAAAAGCACAAAAACTCTCTCTAAACTAAAAAAAAAAAATCACATTTTCGGATACTTAGGGATATTTTTTCTTCCGAAAAGCTCACCACACTTTAAGAATATTATTGTAACCTTCCTCATATCCCACTTTATCACGTCTCCACTAACCTACAAAAAGTAACTGTCATCACTTTTTTTTTTTTGTAATAATAACCTATAGAAAATGAGTTTTATATTTATTTTTGTCTCTGGTGAATGAATATATGCAGAATTTATGTATGTATAAATAACTAAAGGAATCTGGATGTTCATGGCATTCTTGTTGGACTCAAGTTGACTTCCTAAACCTAAACCAAACACGCAAGTTTCGGTATATCTATCTAATTGCCCCTTCCAATTATCCAATACGTATCAAACAAACATAAATTCAGTAATAAAATGGATATACTCTTTGCGCTTTTCATTTTCTCCAGGTTCTTTTCCCGAGCCATTTTCGTTTTTTGCGCATTGCCTCCTCCCATCCCTTTCTGTGTGTGTTGTCTACGTTTCTTCTCCCTTAAAGTCTGTGTCGAAAAGCCCTAAATTCTGCTAATTGGAAACCTTAATTGAATGAGAGAAAGGTATAGTGATCTTTGGGGAAGAGAAGGTTGCAGGAAATTGCATTACAGTGCGTACGTGTGAGCCACAAATTAACGTGCTGACGTAATACCATTCCTACTTAAACAATTATATAATTTATATATAATATTGAATTAGGAACGATCATTTTTTAACTTAAAGGAATGTGTAATTTACAGTTAAGACAAAGAGTGTGTCGATATGAAATGAAGATGAATGTGTTGTATCTGAAAAGCGAGATAAATAATTAAAAAATGTCTATCACATGCATTAAATTAACATAAAAAACTAAAAAAGTTATGTCAAAACTTGCAGATGTGGGACAGGTTTTAAAAAGTAAAAATTGTAAATGGACGATCCTACCAGAAGGACATTTTTGATTAAAAAAAACTAAAAAATGAAAATGACATGTAATAATATTACCCCATAATTTAAGTACCTGAAATGTGCAAGTTAATCTATAGATATCGTAAATATGCAAACAACCATTTTAAGTACCAGTTTTTAAAGTTTTTTCAAAAATAAAAATGAGACAAAAAAATGAGATTCTTTGAAATCCAATAAAAATTAAAAAGGCATATATAGAAGGTCGAATTCTTCTACATTGGGCTACATATGGACCGAATTATCGTTTTGTTTATCGTATTTTTGTAAAAACAACACAATTTGTAATAACTAAAATTCGGATATGCGGGTGGCGGCTTCATTGGTCGGAGAATAAGACCAAATTCTAAGTTTTATCATTTTCATTGTTTTTCTTAATTTCCTATGATAAAAATAGTTTTTTTATTTATTTATTATTATTCACTTGAATGCCATGTCGATCTATTTTATTAGCGTCGCAATTCATAAAAAAATGTTATGAATGATTCCACATCTATTTTTAGGAGACTTCACAAATTTAAAATTTAAGTGTAAAAATAATTGATTTTTCATATTGATTTTTTATTAGATTCCACCAAATGAAAATCTGTATAATATAATACTTATACAAAATTTGAATCCCACAATAATATTTCATGTGACTTATAATTAAAAGTAAAATCAATCTTTTTATCTTGAATTATTCACACTTTTGCGAAAAGAATCTAATTTATTGGCTATTTTTTTCATATAGAAAACGTATTTATTTTCAAAAATAGGTAAAAAAACATCAACAAGTACCATCATGTATTAATTAAAACAGAGTACGATGGTTTTCACAGAGGGCCACCATTGCCGCCCCCCTCCCCCCTTTTAAAGGTACAAATAGTGAGAATTTTGAAATTTGCGCAAACAAACAACGGGTTGAGCAGCAGAGATTGCAAGCAATACATTAGGATTTCTATGTCCGTTCTTTATATTTCTGGAAAAGGGATTCCCCGTGACTACTGAAAAGGGTATATTCTGTTCTTCTCTTCATTCTATATAATACATGATTTCTTAGGTTTTGAGTAATTAAACAGCGCGCTTAAGGTGTTTGATGTAATTGCTGAATAAAGAATATAACATGATCTATATAACTATTTCTACTAACCTACCATTTAATTGGTGCATTGTGTAAATTTCTCTTTGTGCGTTGTTTTTAAAGAGTTTCAGGGTTCAACATTCAAGAATTCTCCAATTATCTTAATTGAATTCCGGTTATGAATTAACTCAATCCATCGTCCACTTCCATTCTCAAGCTCACCGCTCTCAGCTATCTTTTATCAAATTCTTTTATCTCTATTTTTCAGTGCTATATTTGAAAGTTGAATCCACTAATGAGAATGCTATATTTGGTATATGCTCGATTTAGGAGGCTATACTTTGTTGAGAATTAATTGTAAAGTGTTGAACTTCGTTTATATTGTAAAAGGTGTCTACAGAGATACCTATTATCAGTCCCTCAAAATAAAGGATGAATGTTCCTCCATCAACAAAAAATGAATTGGTTTTCACAATAACTGCTCAAATTAATTGTTTAATTATTTCATTCGAGTTCAGAACACATCTATCCTCCAGATTATGCGGAAGAAGCTCCTAAGTCACGAAGCCTTATCAGCAGTCAGGCATAAGCCACGATCAAAGATCCGTCCACCACCACCTGCTTCCTCCCCTGTAATTCGAGTATCAAATAACGTAGTTCACTTGGGCCACCCAAAAGAGGGTCCAAAACCTCAGCAGCTGCTATCTTTGCCTCCATTTCCAGGCCACCCTTTGCCTGGAAGGAACTCAACATCGGCTGCATATGTCACTGCCATTAGCTGGCTCAGATATTACTTCAATGACATCCCTCCACTAGTCATTCAGAAGCATTTTTATGACGGCCTAGTATGTATCTTGTCTATTCGGTCTCCTTTGCTGCTTCCTTAGTATATGGTGTGTTTCTGTTTTTCCTTTTATGACATTATTACTCAATTGTGCTATTATACAGAAACATTGTTGCACTTGATCTCAACTTCATATGATACTGTTATTTTGTATTGGTGTTGGAATTACATGGATGTATTACGTAATATTATCCACTTCAAGAATGACTCAAATTATTACAATTACTTTGTTCCTGGATGTACAGTTCACCCTTTCTCAATTATTCATAAACTCTATAAACAATTTGGAATAGTACAAAGAGTTGGTGTAGATATTGACATGAGAAAAGCTATGACAAGCTTGTGCAATTTTGAATCCTAGTCTTCTCTTCTTATCTGGGCCTTATTATATTACTGTAATAAATAATAAAAGTTCCTTTTCTATGTGAAGACCATTGAAATTAGTTTTTTTTTTTGTGTGTGTGTGTGGTGGGGGGGGGGGGGGGGGGGGGGGGTTTTTTTTTTTTTTTTTTTTTTTTTCATATTACTTGTACCTTTTTTTTTTTCCACTGGATTTCGGTTGTGCAAGTTGTGGACTCGGTGTTGGGACGATCAGCTCTTGTGTGTGATGTT